>BFEA01001115.1:79474-94815 GCA_003427395.1 Chara braunii
TCTCTCTCTCTCTCTCTCTCTCTCTCTCTCTCTCTCTCTCTCTCTCTCTCTCTCTCTCTCTGCCACACACACGTCGAGGCGTTGATTATCTTCGACTTCTGGGAACTCTGATGGTTCGGTATGTAACGCAAAGAGCAGTGAGCACGAAACACATGGTCAGTTATTCAATAAGTCTGGCACTCAGTTATGTCGGGAAGTCAGATACTGATTTATTTATTTTTTGAAGTTGGATTGTTCCTCGATTTATGTATGTCATTCATGTGCAAGGGACATGCTTCTCTCTCTCTCTCTCTCTCTCTCTCTCTCTCTCTCTCTCTCGATTTGCCGGATGCCCCCAGGGCCTATCCCAGTTGAATATTTCTGACTCAGACTCTCACATGAACAAAAATTTGTGGCACATAGATATATATCTCGTCACAAATATATATATATTGACGATATATATATATCGTCACAAACAGAACTGCCCGGTAAAACCGTAAGCAGAGAGAGAGAAGAGGACAACAAACGAGGGGCTGTGACAAACTGTTTCGTCGGAGTTATATATATATATATGACGATATATATATATATACACACACACATACTTAAATCGAAAATTTGTGGGACTCAGAAACTGAATATTTCTGGAAACCACTTACACAAACATTTTTTCTGGCACTCAGATTCATAAGCCAAAAAAAAGAGAAAATCGATGCTGCCACCCCCAGAAACATCCTGAGTTGGTCACTGGGTGGTGGTGGAATAGTACCCTCCCTTCTTCTCCCCCCGAATACAACACACGGTCATTATAGATGTATTTAGACTGCAAGATGGCCCAAATGCAGATATAATGACCGTGCGTTGTCTTCGGGGGAAGAAGGTAGGAGAGCTGCAGTATCTGGCCCGGGGTATCCTTGGCAGTGAGGACTGAGGAGGAATCAGTGAGCCTAGCTCAGCTCAATTGGTTCACGGGTCCCATGAAGTGTTGAAATACAGACCTGAGTTCATATCCAGATGAAACCAGATGACCCCAATGAAACCATTCTGAATTCCCTGGGGCCGGTCAGGTCCATGATGATATCTCAAGGCCGTAGTCCTTTCTTTGGGGAAAAACAGCAAGCTTGAACAAAGAAAAAGAAGAAAGAAAAAGAGGAATCCGAGAGCCAGGACACGTACTCCTGCAGTGGGCCGAGGTCCCACAGTGACTAGCAAAGAGGATAGGATCAAGCTCCTGAATCTGGATGTGTTTTATGCAGAGGACCTGTTGCAGAAAAGCAGTTCTGAATCATCTCTATTTCCTGCACCTCTCCACAATTTCGTCCAGATTCAGGCATTCGATCCTGTCCGCTTTGCTAGTGGGACCACGCCCCGGCAGAGAACTTCAAGGTCCATGTTGTCAAACTGGGATCTTTTCTTCTTCTTCTTCTTTTTTCTTTTTTTTCTTTTTTTTATATTATTACCATTATTATTATTATTACTATTATTATTATTATTATTATTTCTTCGGGAAGATTGCCAGTTGGTTCTGATTTCTATGAGCTGAGGTCTCAAGAGTCGCCACTTTCGCTAATGACCCAGGCCCTATACCGATAAGACCACTGCTTAGTGGGTCGAGTGAACTCATGGTTTAAACCACCAGTACCTTTCCCCGCTTGAAAATCAAATCAAATAGGCGTCCGTATATTCGGGAGCAAGGGGGGATAGCCCGGAAGGGCACTACCGGACCGAAATGGCTGGTGGCGCCAGCCAAAACGAGGCCCGTGCCGGTTCTTTTGTTTTTTGGCGCGCAGGTAGATTTTAGGGCTCGGCATCCATAGCTGAGAAAGGTACTGGTGGCTTAACGGTTACAATTGCCTTTCACATTTACTTACGCTTGTCTTGGAAAGGTCTCACCCTTGCGGGGGGTTACTTAGTCTACCCCTCTCCTCCTCTTCAGGCTCTTGAAGTTCTCCTTTGTGGATTTTCGACCCCTAACTGGCAGTCAATGTCTTGCAGGCAGGTAGTCCAGAGATACCAACAGATGACCGATGTTTGGTCTCCTCCTCTGGACGTTTTTTTTTTTTTTTTTGAAAACTGTGCGACGGTATACTAGGCGAGGTGATCCGTCAGCTGGGTGCCCCAATCTATTGGTGGGGAGCCGCAAACCTGCTGGAAACCGGGTCCAGCGTCCCATACACATACTAGTTTGAAACACATTGAGACCACAGGCGACAGTGTAGAAGATCAGTACTACTGTCTTCACCCGAATAGAACGCCCGGTCATTATAGCTGTATTTGGGGCAATTTCCAGTCCAGATACAGTGATAATTACCGGGCGTTCTATTCAGGTGAAGACGGTAGGGGACAAGCTGCAGAGGTAAAGGTAAGAACCCCCTTTTGAGAGGAGAGCTTGACTCTGTGCAGTTTGCAGGTAGGCACTTCTCTGTTCGATGGCAAGATTGCTCCTTGGGGGCATTGTACAGAGAGTGAGATGAGGCAGGTTGTAGTACCAAATGCTTACACAGGTGTGATAGCAGATGCTCTGGCAACATGCAGGATCGGTGGCTGTGGGCAGAGGGAAGGGAGGAGCGTGAGCGGAGGAGGGCCATCAGGGAGGAGTGGATGTGGTGGTGGAGGGGGTGTGACTGGTGGCGGGTGTTCTGGGAGTGGCGGTTGTGGTGTAAGGGGGTGGTATGAGGTTAGGTGGGTGCACTGGGTGGAGGGGGCGTACCAAATGCTTACACAGGTGTGATAGCAGATGCTCTGGCAACATGCAGGATAGGTGGCTGTGGGCGGAGGGGAGGGAGGAGCGTGAGCGGAGGAGGGCCATCAGGGAGGAGTGGATGCGGTGGTGGAGGGGGTGTGACTGGTGGCTGGTGTTCTGGGAGTGGCGGTTGTGGTGTATGGGGGTGGTATGAGGTTAGGTGGGTGCACTGGGTGGAGGGGGCGTGTACGTGGAGTCGTGATGTTTCAAAGGCTTATGTTGGAGGTAGGTATGTTGGCATGGGAAGTGGGCAGGTAGTGGAGGGCTCTTGGGATGGGTGGCCAGCCTCCATTCTAGCTTCCACTATTGATGTCCCCTCAATACCCTCATTGTGTGGTAGGGGCATAAAAATATGGTTATTGCGCTATTGTAGACTATATGTCATGATTATTAGTTGTAAAGTGTGTCACAGCCACAGTTTCCCCTTTTATTTTTGAAACAACGGTGGACGCATCAGGTTTTGAGTCCACCATAGGGGCATGGTACCTGATGATGCTCCTATCATCTCAGGTAACAATCCCAGCAGATGCTCTGACACCACGGCCGGCCCCTTCAAAATATGACACCCGGCCTGACACCACGGCTGTCGGCACTTTCATTGCCTTTTCAAACTCTCTCGGTTTTGCTCATTTCATATTACTCATATTATATGACATGAACCGTGATGAAAGTACTTACCTCTTTGTTTTTTCTTGAACAACTGTAAGGGTGTTTTATTGGGAACAGTACGAGCATCTCCCAAATTCAATATCCCAATACGGTGACCCCTCTTCTTCAGATGGCTCCTGTCTATTGGTGAGTAGCTGCACCTCCTCGAAACCGAGTCCAGCGTCCCATATGAATTAACTTTACAAAGAAACACCTCCTACAGCATGAGTTCCTGAAAACAGAATGGAAAGTTGAGCTGGGGATCCCACACTACAGCACAATGCAGCCAAAATTGGCCACTGTGACTGTTACGGTGCCCTTCTGGCTTCATGCAATTTCGAGGCCATGCTTGTTTAAACCACCAGTACTTGGCCCAGCTATCGGCCGCGGCGCTTCCCCGTTAACGCGCCGCGCCTTTAGGGCTTCGGGGTACCGGACCACAATGGCTGGAAGCGCCAGGCTGCCAGCCAAAAAAAAATTGAAACGGTACCTTGGCGCTTCCGCAAAAATCGGCGCGCAGGGGCATTCCAGGCTGGGCATCGATAGCTGGGCCAAGTACTGGTGGTTGAACAGAATTTGGCATGCAGCAAAAATCAGCATGATCAGAAAATACAAGCCTTTCTAACAGGGGCTAGCCCATCATATTATAGAAATGATCATTTATCCACTGGATTCAGGCACATGTATTGACAACATGATACTTAGTCTATTGGATTGGATTAGAACTCCTGACATGTGTGTGCAATTCAGTCAAATGAACTGAATAGGGAGGTCTACCTCTTAAGCCACTAGTGCGTACTACACAGCCCCAGACTTGCAGAAAGATTTTGCTGCCACAAGCAAAACTCAGAGGCGCCGCGTGGTCCGAGCCTCGGACTTGATACTACACTTCGATTCGACCACTGCCCAAGCCTGCGCACTTTCGTCCGAGACAGTCTAGCCGAGGACGAAAGTCCGACGAAAGTGCACAGGCTTGGGCAGTGGTTGAAAAGACACTTCCGTTCGATGAAAGTGCTCAGGCTTCGGCAGTGGTTGAAACAACACTTCGGACTAAGTCTTGCTCTCTCTCTCTCTCTCTCTCTCTCTCTCTCTCTCTCTCTCTCTCTCTCTCTCTCTCTCTCTCTCTCTCNCACACACACACACACACACACACACACACACACACACACACACACACACACACACACACAACCTCTCACGAGAACGAATCTTTCTCCTTATCAAGGAAGATTCATTCTCATTGGGCTTGTATGATTTCGGCTGTTTTTTTTTTGTTTTTTTTTTTAATAGAAAGTTGTATGTTTTTTTTGTCTTTTTTTCTTCCTTTACAGGTTTTCCGAGGCTCGGCAATAAAGTCTGAGGCTTGGGAATGATCGGGCTACCGGTAATTCGAGCCTCGGACTTGATAGCTGGGCGAGGTACTGGTGGTTTAAGTACCTGTGGCCCATCACTTCAATAACAATATCACTAGCCTAAGGCCGTTGCCCTTTTGAAAAGCAAAAAGAGAGGATGGGGAAACTGTGGCTGTGACACAAGTTTAGTTTGAAATAGGCAAGAAAAGACAAAGTGGCGCCAGTGTCATGGTGTGAGTTTCCAAATGTGCACGTTTAGCGGCCGTCTAAAATTGCACCAGTCGTTACCCGCACCGCCGCTTGGCAGATTTTGGGGGGTCGCCCTTTTTGCTCCATTTCGGGAACTGCTGAAGTTGCTTATTCTGAACGTTGGGTGCGACTCCAATGCACTTGCCCCAAAAACAAAATGAAGTGATCATTTACTAGCAGTGCCAGTCATAGTCGCACGAGGACTTTCCTCTACGTACCTGAAGTCCTTTGCAGCCAGGCCTGGATGCACCTCATGGCAATTACGCGCAAAGATAACTGGAAAAGGTGCTGGTGTGAGTACTCCCCGAGACGGCGGGATAGTCCTATACAAACTTTTTCATAGAGAACAACTAAATAAAAATTGAGGAAGCTGTCAGCATCAGCATTATTACTATTGAATAAGAATGAGTTTTGTCGAGAATGATGATGATGGCGTAATGATGGGAAAATGTCATGTGCGGTTACTGAATGATAACTCATGGCGAGAATCATGATGATCGCATAATGATGGGAAACGTCATGGGCCATAAACTTAAGCCCTTTCCCCGCTGCTTCACTCAATTTCATTTAGGCCTAGATTCCACACACAGCCGCTTGGGTAATGCGGTGGGCAGTGCACTGCAGGCATCCCCACTGGATGCTCTAGAAAGAATGCATGGGTAGTCCAACTGCACCCATCATTTCATAGTATTTGAGAGGACAGGAGCTTTCCCTTTTGGGAAACTGCATCTCAGAGCGGCTGGGAATGGAAACTCATGGGATGGAATGGTGTGTCTGTTGTTGTCTGTAGGCCTGAGTTCTCGACGTGTCACAGTAGTCCTGAGTTTCGAAGAACTTTCATAAGAACTTTCAAAGAACTTTCATAAGAACTTTCAAAGAACTTTCATGGCTCCCCCTCTATCCCCTCCTGCAGGCCACAACATCCCTTTGAGCAGTGACAAGGAGCGTGACCCAATCATGTTCAAGCACAGGTAATATGTGGAGACACAGACCCTTTTTCATTTCTTCCTTTTCCAGGGCGCGCAGCACATGCCTGTGGCGTCTCAAATAAAACTTTCCAACTGACTTTCCAGAACCTGCCGCCGGCCCCTTAGAATCTTGCCCTTAGAGCCTCGTTCCACACCACTTGAAAATACTTGAGTTTCAAGTGCAGAATAATCGAGAAATTGTGATAAATTTACACTTACTCGATTTATGGTTCCATGTACACTTGAAGAAACCCTTGAACAGGCTGCACTTGAAACGGAACTCCAAGGCTTGACCAATCTTGCGTGGTCTATGGTTCTGGTCTCTCCTCCTCTTCCCCTTCCCTTTCCTCCTCCTCCTACTCCTGTCGTCTTCCGCCCCTTCTTCTTCTTCTTCTTCTTCTTCTTCGTCTTCGTCTTCGTCTTCGTCTTCTTCTGTTCGTATTAAATTGTTGAATGGCATCTATGAAGCTTATGTCCAATCTACGACCAGGATCGCCTGCTGGAAAAAAGAAAAGCAAAAAAAAGGCCCCACTTGGAGTGCTAGGGGTATCTGCTGGCACTTGAGCTCAAGGTACCTCCGGGAGGTGACTTGAATTCAACGGAGATTTTGGCTGTGTCGCCTTTGAGTTTCAAGGGCGCACCACTGGGACGCAAAAAAGTGAAAACAAAGCTGGTCGCTCTAAGGGGTTGGTGTAACAATGATTTTTCTCTTCGCTCTTGAACTCTTTTTTTTTTCTTTTTTTCGGGGGGGGACAAATGGTCCAATAAACTTGAACTCAAGTGGTGTAGACAGAGGCCCTTAGTTGTGCTTTATAAAGAAGTTTGCATATGACCATGCCCGTTGCAAGGCATACTCTTTTTTCTTTTTTTGGCGGGGGGGGGGGGGGGGGGGGGGGGGGGGTATCTAGCACGAAAACAGTTTGAAAATGCACTTCAGGCATTCCCCCAACATAACACACCCCCACTTGACCCTATTAAACAGGAAACCTAGATTGGATGCATTCTACATTTTCAGGCCTTGTGCATGAAAGCCGTGATGTGCATTTTCAAACTGAAAACCGGACTTCACCGTAGTTTTCTCCTTTTTTTTGGGGGGGGGGGAAAGCGGGAGTCACAAAAAGAGTTTGAAAATACACTTCTGGCAAAAAAGAGTTTCAAATTGCACTTGGGGCGAGTGTCACCAGCCCGTATGTACAAAGGTCCCCAGGCCGACCTCCGTATGTACGGGTGTTCGGGGTCCCGTTCAGAGTCCGAACCCGACGGCGTTCGGCCCCCGCCAAAAATGATTTCGGGGCCTAAAAATAAGGTTTTTTTTTTTTTTTTTTTTTTGTGAGTACCTATATGATGCGAGGTACATGCCTACAAATTTTGAAGTCATTTTGCTAATCCACACAAAAATTGAAAATCGCCAAAGATGGTGGTGTCAAAACGTGCTCGCCCACTCACTTTTTTAGTTTTTTTTTTTTTTTTTCACTTTTTACTTTTTGTTTTCACTTTATTGTGGGGCCTAACAAAAAATATTTTTGAAACTTTTTTAATGAGTTTTGTATTACGTGAAGTACACATCTGTAAATTTTCAGGGCATTTGGCTGTGCCAAAAACAAATGAAAAATCGCCAAAGGTGCCGGTGTCCAAAACGTGCTCGCTCACTCACTAATTGTAATTCCCTTTCCATTTTTTCTTATTCTTATTATTAGTTTTGTTTTCGTTATTTTATTTTTGCATCAAATTTGGTAAGGAATTTGGATGTAATGCTCACACAAATGTTGTTTATTTTATTTTGTTTCATAACATATTGTTTTTTCAGATTTTTTTTTAATTGTTTTGTTGTTGTTGTTTTTTGTTTTTTTGGGTCCGCTTTCGGCCCGAACGGCCGAACAGATCCCCAAGGGGTCCCGTACGTTGGGGCATTCGGGTTCGGGAGTTCGGCCCGTGCCGAACGCCGCTTACCCTGCTTGGGGCAATGTATACAAGCTACCTATCACGTCAGGTAGGGTTGCATGGGGGTGTGTTATGTTCCGGGGAATGCCTGAAGTGTAATTTCAAACTATGTAAATTTGTCATTCCTACTGAAATTACCCCCGGGCCTTTTTTTACAAAAAAAAGGGCACCTCTTGTCCATGGCTCCTATCCATTGGTGGGGAGCATCACTTGCCGGGAAACGGGAGCAGCGTCCCTGATAACATGACTGTTTTATTTGAGTTGATCCATCCTGAACTGCTGTCTGAACAGTTCAAACAGGAAAACAATAAAAAATAAAAAACACAAGCTCCAGTCTGCTGGGGTTCCCATCAGAGACACAAAACTGAGAGGGGTCAGGGACAACACTGTAAAAAGAGCACAGAGGACACTGGTTATGATCAAAATTCTCCCTTTTTATCAAGGACAATCCTGCAAAAAGGCATATTAAGCCCACCAAAAAAAAAAAACCAACAAAAAGACGACGCCTACCTTCTTCCTCGGAATACAACGTACAGTTATTATAGCTGTAGCTAGACTGAAAGATGCCTCAAATACAGCTATAATGACCATACGTTGTTTTCGGGGGAAGAAGGTAGACGTCACCGATACGAGACTCCCTTTCATGGGGATCAAGGAGGAGGGAAGCGCCAGGACTCCGACAAGTTGGGGCTAATCTCGGCCATCAGATCCGTCAGTCCCCTAACTATCAGATGGAGGATGGCGCAAAGGTATAGGGACTCGGAAGTTTGCCGGAAGGGTGCCTTCGTGGTGGGTGTGTTCCACTGTTCCGGGAACCTAAGTGCTCCTTGGTACCCCAGCACCAACCATCGCCACAACCACAAAATCCCAAGCTTGCATGATCGGTAGTTGAACGGGGGTTTCCACGTGGCGTCCGCAGCCGACCAGGGAAGCACCGTGAGATCAGTGTAGAAGAGGATTAACTGGGGAGCATCAAAATGGTCAATCAAAACGGTCAGGCTCTTCAACGAAGAGTACCAAGAGCTGCAATGGCCAAGACATAGAGCACCTTAACGTGCACGACCACCATGTGTGATGGCGACGATCAAGTTCATAGTCATTATAGTCCTGATGATGACGATTAGCATTGAGAGCACGTAGACGGAGATAACAACCATTGGGCAAACGCACGAGCTACCATCCAAACCAAAACGATGAGTCAGACCTTGATGACCACCACAGCCACCGTGACAATGATGACCATGAAAAATATGAAAGCGAACAGAGCACGGCGTGCTTCACAAGCGTAATTCGACAATGACCTTCACTTCGCAGCGTTACCAGCGCCTGGGCCTTGATGATGAGCAGTGTAACGAGGCTAATGACCACAAGGAACAACACTGGTACGAAGAGGATGACCATGGTCTTGAAGCACTACGAGATTGCCTGCCACAACAACTTCACAGTCCACTCTACTACTACTCTCTAAATGTGCAGGCTGAGACTGAATCTGCATGTAGAAAATGGAAAGATACACTCTCTTTCGGAAAAAAACTGGGTCCACGGCGGTTGGTAGGACGCGCCATAGCGAGCGCGGAAACAACTGCTGACACAGCCTCTTTCTTTCTTTTCGAATTTTGAATTTACACAGGTTCTTGGAATTTCTTCTTGCAATTAGGAATTCAATTAGGCTAGGGATTTGGGAACATCATAATTTTTGGCTGTAACTACACGATGCTTCCTACTCGCGCACACTGTGCTGCATTCTGTCCTGTGCTCTGTCCCCGCCACACCTTAATTCTATGCGTAACTGAAATCTCTTCTTGGTTGGCGCGGGTGTAATTGCAATCCTTCCTTTCTTGACTTTCTTGCGCGCCCTCTTTTCTCTCTGTCTCATTGGCCAAGGCAGTGCACGACTGGATCGATGCGTGGAGAGTGGCTACGACCCCCACGCCGCGCCCCAGCCATGCAGCTGTAGCCTGTAGGCACTTCCTCTTCTCTTCCACTTCAGCGCAATCCCGGTTATCTCGCGAGGATACTAAGTGCTGTAATTTCTGCAAGCGCGACGAATTCGCTCTCTAATCAAACTTTGGAGTTAGCGCCGTCGAGGAGATCGGCTAACGGGCAGGAGCAAGACGGTGAGTAGGGAGTTGGGCGATCCGACGGGCTGGTGCTGAGTACGCGGGCCGTGTGGCCGCGAAGGACTGTGGCACATGGGCAAACCTGGCTTGCGGATTCGGACTAAGCGGGGTGACGACTCTGTGGTGTTGATAGGTGTGAGGCAATGGACTGCCCACATCGGAGAAACACACACACACACACAGAGAGAGAGAGAGAGAGAGAGAGAGAGAGAGAGAGAGAGAGAGAGAGAGAGAGAGAGAGAGAGAGAGAGAGAGAGTGGTGTGCTGGAGTGATGTTTTTTTTTTGTTGTTGTTCTATCCGAACCCTCTGTATAAATTTTCTTCCAGCATTGGCCATTTTTGCTTGCGGCTTTCTCGGATTTTCTTTTTCTCTCCCTCGTGTGCTGATGATGTATGGATTTGTCTCTTCCTCACACCTCTTTCCCGTGTTAGGAAGACAAGAATATAAGGTTATAATTGCTTCGATCAAATGAATGATCGAATCCTAGTTAGCCTCAGTACGCGTGATCACCTGTCCTTCATGGCCCTGGGATTCATCGCCATAACCATCGAGTTCCCTCACTTCTATCGCCTCCTTCCTTACCACACTCTGGTAGTTGTTCCTTGGAACGCGGTAGCCCCTTACTGGCCACGAAGGCCGTGCTCTGAATGCCAACACTATAATTCTTATTGAGCCACGGGATTTATTCGAAGAACTCGTTCTGAAGTGGAACGCCGAGAACATAGCCTCCGACTATGAATCCCCCCCGGCGGCGGCCATGCGCGACCGAGGTCGTGGCTGCGGCTTAGGCTGCAACCCCGCAGCCATAAAAAGAAAAAAGAAAAAACTTATGGAAAAAAATATGTTCTCCTGAAAAATAAATTGAACAACCTTTGCCTTGTGGTCATATCCAAAAACTTTACTGAATTTGAAAAACAAAATACACATAAGTCCGATAGTTTTTCTTAAGTTCTTAACAAAAACAAAAAAACAACTTTTGCCTCAGGAAAACTAGTTTTTGAATTTTAAAAATTCAAAGACGAAGTTAACAAAAAAAAAAAATTGCGCAATGTAGATCTCGAAAAGATCTACAACATCGTGTTTTTTATTTTTTATTTTTAGAATTTTTTTAACTCTCAAAAAATTCTTGAAAGTCGCGGCCGCACCCAACCACGGTCGGAGGGGAGGCGACCGTGATGACGACCGCCCGCCGAGTTTGACACCGTGGTCGTGGCCGCGTTTGATACATAGGCCTCCGGCTGAGGTCATCCACGTCAGACTCTGAGATCTATGAAGCCCGCCGGGGACAAGTGTTGTCCTAGAGAGACAACCACTGTGCTTTCAGAAGATCTGGGCCCAGGCGACGGGGCCATTGGACATAGCCACCCGGTTCTGAGAAGTGTAAGAGGAAACCTGGTTCCTTGTTGAGTCACTTGCATTTTTGTCCTTCAAACTTGACACCAGAGATCCTAGTTCCGACTTGGGACTCCACCCCACGTTCCCAAAATCCTTGGCACACCCGTTTCCTGCACTTTCGGGCCCCTCCCACTCCGAAACAGGAAGTCGCGTTGGGCGCGTGCTTGGTATTGGAGCCAACACGAGTCAAGATAAAAAACTGATAAGTGATTCGGCTCCATAATTAGACCGATCTTGCAAGCCCAAGTCGAGGACGGTCTAGACAGAGAAACGCGCCAAAGCGCGATCCGATACTAGTGACTCGACGTAAATTGGTGGATCGACAAGTAGCTGACATGAACGTCAATCCAACACGAAATGCTAATGTTTCGCAAGGCGGGGCAAACACCGTTGGACCTATTCCCCCGTAGCCCGTACGGTTCACGCACCCGTAGCCCCACCAGACTTGTACTTATTTGATACTGAACATTAGTTGGTCGGAGCATGGTTAGCCACACTTGGTGCACAATAATACGATAATGATGAATCCAAGATTAATATCCCAGCACGGTTGGAAGGCGATGCTCATCATTCGTTTAGTACCTACCTTTGGATAAATCTTCCAACATTTGAAAGGGATTTTTTGCACCGGTTTGATTATATTCACTCGTAACAAGCGTTCTTCATGTTCAAAGACCGAGTGCAGAAACCTACTGACTCAGTGTTGACTCTCTGTTGAGTCCATCGCAGAATATCGTAACCGATTTTACAAACAGTATTTAAATCCGAGCGAGATGAGATGGTTGGCAAGGACTTAATCGACGAACTTAGGAGCCGCGTGATGCGGGTCAAACTGCGAAAATAATTTTCCCCTATCAATTACACCATGCAACAAATCATGGACGTGGCAAAAGAAATGGAATGAAAGTTTGTCGCTAGCTTCCTCGAAGGGGAAGATCACGAGAAGGATGGAGATTCTACCGAGTTAGCTCGGACCAAGGCGGAATTAGCTAGGACAAATTCGAAAATATGGGATTTGTATCAGGCCGAGTCACCTACCTAGAACACGTGGCCACCAAAATACCTCTCTCTGACTTGAGCCCTGACCCGTCGATGGTGAAAACCCCTGCGTCCCCCCAAGGTGCAGCGAGAAGAACGGAGGAACCGAACGTGATCTTAGAGCTTACACGGAAATTAGCCTGAGTAACCCTAATGCAGGAGAGCAAGAAAGAGCAACGCGAGCATAATACCCACCTTGCCTCTTCCCTCAGGAGCGCCTTCTGCACTGACTACAGGAGGCGCCATGGCCGTTGCTAGAGGGGATGAATGTTACACTTGTCACCAGTCCGGTCGCATAGCCCGAGACTGCCCCAATCGACCTGCGGAGGTCCGAATAGGAGCGGCCCCCACGGCCGCTGCCCTAAGGGCTAACAGACCAAGGCGAGTAGGGACGATGATAGAAGAAGTCGAGGGGGTGATAACTACGACTGTGGCTGCCGACAACGCAGCAGAACTTATTCCACTTGACCAATACATCTCGTTAGGATATCCGAGGTCGGGAATGATAGGACCCATTCATCCTTCAAACGAAGATCGAGATGTCTTGGAGTGGAGACCATCCCTGAACGAAATAGAATCTGGAGGCCTTACTTTTGTTACAGGAGCAATTGATGTGTTATATATAGTTCGGGGCTTGGATCACTGCATTCCCCTTCCAATTGGATATCTCCTGTACATATCCGAGCAAGCCAATGATCGTATGATGCAAGATTGTAAGGCTAATCGGAAGCAATCTGCCCTGGTGAAGCTCGTGACCATTAAAGAAAAGACTCTTGCCAAAGAACTAAAAGCAGAAACACCCAGCACTTCGGACCTGGTGCGTCTGGGATTAATCCAGAAAGATTATCATTTCGTGCGCATTAGAGCTATCCCATGGAAACCTGTGGGATGTGACGTAGAAATCTGGGGAGCTCCTTACAGCGTGATTCTTGATTCCGGGACGGTCGTTCTAACCAGTGGAAGAAAGGGCAGGAAGGAAAAAATATCTGATCCCACGGGATGAGGATAAAATCCGGGCAGTAAGGAGGATAGCTAATATTGTTTTTGAACTAAGGAAAGTCCATGCCTTGGGAGATGTGGTAGTTCTGAATGTGAATTTGTATGACGTTCTTGTTGGACTACCAACCCTTAATGCTCTGCAAGCCAACTTGGACTTTGAACAACGAGTAGCGGTCCTAAAAAATATAGCGGGGGAGCCATACACGATTCTCATGCGCCTCACCCTTCGGACGACGACAAAAACCACCCGAGAACCCCACCCGAGAGCGGTAGGGTCGCTCCGAATGGTGACATGGGAAGAATCCACGGATGAATCGGATATAGTGGGCGATGAATTTATGACCTCACCCCTTACAGAGTCAGAAAGTGAAGAATAAGCGGATCCTGTGATTCAGGAATTGACATGTCGCGTGACGTCGGCTAACCCGTTATCCGATTCAACAAACGACGATGAAAACGTTCTCCTCCCAGAGGCAAAATTGCAGCAGACCCATGCACAGGTCCTAGGAGAACTGCTGGTAAGGGTATCAAAGATGCCCGATTCATGGGAACCCCCTCGAACCCTGTACGACGCGACTACTCCATTGCTCCCTTGCTATCTTGAAAAATGGTTTTTTTGCGACGTTACGAGGCTACCTTCCCGATTTTTTTTCACAACACGAAAATAAATTCGCCTATTACACAAAGATGCCAAGATTCAAGCTTCGGAACCCTCTAAGTGATTTGACACCTCTCTCTTTAAAATTGGAATAAAAATTACCGAAAAACCAGTAGATCCCTGGGATATTGAGGACGAAATCACCCCAGAAGAACACGGGGCAATCAAAGAAGAGGATGCCCAAATGGTTGCCATGATATTTTCCTGGCGGTCGGATAATTTTCTTATCTCATCTCCTTTGCCCAAGGATGTCAGGACTGTTCACACTAAGCAGGTGGAAGCCACAATTTACGGAGAACCCTACGAACTGCACGTGCCCGAATACGTGCCTGGCGAAATCCACGGGTTGATTGTGGATATTCTAATGGAATACCAAGGGGAGATAAGAGTTGATGATGCAAATATTGGTATGTCCCTGATAATTCAGCTTAAAATCCAGACAGGAACGCACCTGCCCATACATTGCAAACCGTACCGATATTCGCTTGCAAAACAACAACAACACTACTACGTATCCGACAGTTCGAAGCAAACGGTTGGATCGAGCCCGCCACGGGGCCATCGTTTTTTTCAGTAGTCTTGGTCCCTAAAAAGAATGGGTCGATTCACATATGCATCAATTATCGAAATTTGAATTTGTGTTGCCTCCCGTATGTCGTACGGGGGTTCTGTCGTACGACTGTACGACCGATCCCGTACAAAGTGACGAACCCCCCCCCTAAAATTTCCGTTGCGCACCGGAATCGGCCCGAAGTTTTGATTCGGGCCGGCGGATGAAGGCGATCGAGGGAGGGGCGTTGTGCAGAGAGGCGCGCGTAGTTTTTATTTTTGTATCTTATTTTTATTGTGAATTTCAGGATGAGAAAGCATACATTTTTTTTTAATAATACAATTCTTATTTATCTAATTTTCACGGGGCCGGGTACACGGCGGGCGTCGATGCGCATCAATATCTGAACGCCCCTGCCGTCGGATAGGAAGAAAGTGTCGTTTCGTGCCCCGGCCCCTTTTCTTTTCTTTCTTTTTTTTATTTTTGATTTGGTATTCTTTTTGTAATTTTTTTTCTACTTTTTGATTTTGTATTTGTTTCGTCGCTGCGGGGCGGAGCGGCGGCGGGCGTCGATGCGAGGGAATATCTCGAAGCGCCCGCCGTTGATAACAAGAAAGTGTCATTTTCTGTTTTTTCCCTTTTCTAATTCTGTTTTTGCGGTTTTTTTTTTTTTTTTCTTGGGACGCGTTTCTCTTTT
>BFEA01001115.1:109370-120334 GCA_003427395.1 Chara braunii
CACACACACACACACACACCCACACACACACAAACTAGCGCGTTAATTTTGTTTTTTTTTCTAATCAATCAATCAATCAATCAGTATGTGTGTGTATCAAAAATGAAAAAAAAAAGGAAAAAAAGAAAAGAAAACGGCTTTGTTTTTTTTTTCATGATTATCTTTTTTTTTTTTTTTGCATAATATGTAGGGGAAAAAAAAATAATCAAAGAAACATGTATACCATAATTATCCCACTAGCAATCAAAAAAAGATGAAAAAAAAGAAACTTCCTTTTTTTTTATGTTTCTTTTTATTTTAATACTTGTTTTTTTCGTTTTCTATTTTCTAAAAAATGACAAAAAATATCAAAATAAATAAATAAATTACGGGGATGTAGGGTTTTTCAAACCCTGCAAGGCTACAACCCCATATATATATATATCTATTTGACGATATATATATATATATAAAATCCTACGAATTAAAAATGTCGAGGGTTTGAGGCCGCACTCGGCCCCCACGGCCATGATTCGGACCGCATGTGGTCAGCGGGCCGACAGTCATGGCCACGGGTGATACATAAATTTTAGCAAGTTTGATATTCGACACGGGTTTCATCACATCTTGCAATGATCTTGGTAAAGGAAGAAGATCTGAAGACTGGCCGAAGACGATGTTTGTGTTGTTTGAACGCACGTGGAAGTGGATTCGATGTCCCATGGGAATATGTAATGCACCGACCACTTTTCTTTTTTTAAACGCACACACACACATGCCCATCTATTATGGGAGGCATCAGTTTTATTGCTTATCACCGGCAAGCAGATACAACAAAGGTAGAAAACAGACAGAGACAGACAACATGGTGATTGCGGGAGGTTTCGGGCTGAGTCAGCACCCAGACCGCTTGCATCAGTCAGCAGACCTATCGAACTCAGGGCTCGATCCCCTCGAAGGAGAGTCGGCCGGGAGGCATATCGCACCTAGTCACCGTTTCTACCTTGGGGGGGCCGAGCCTCGCTAGGGCAGGCCTATCTCCCTCGCTCCAGAGGGCAATGAACGTTATCTTTCAGAATTTTGTTAACAAGACTTGGCAGATTCAGGGAATGATCAACTTTTGCGTCATTGTGTATATGGACCACATATTGGTGTATTCTGAGTCGTTTTATGGGCACGTGCAACACATCGAATGGACTCTTGGAGCGCTGCGAGACGCAGGATTCAAGATTGCGTTGGAAAAAAGCGATTTCTTCCTTTCCGAGATCTCGTTCCTAGGCTACGTAGTGACCCGAGGAGGCTTGAGACTGGACTTAAGGAAGTTCGAGGTGGTTCGAGAAGCGCCCATGCCTACGTCACTGGCGTAGGTTCGAGCCTTTCTGGGACTACTACCGCTGATTTATCAAGGGCTTCACGACAATAGCTCGGCCTCTGACAAATCTCTTGTGGAAGGACCAGCCACTGAGTTGGGACGCGGAGTATGACCAAACATTTTCCACTCTGAAAAATGCTCCGGCTTTCGGCTCCTGTCTTAATTCAGCCCAATCCCGAGAAGTAGTTCATGCTTATTAGAGATTGGCAGCCCGAAGCGATCTTTGCTATCCTGGCACAAAAGGGAAAGTATGGTCGAGAACACGTCATCGAGTACGCATCTCGGACAGTGTCGGACGAACGAAGGAACGATTCGGCGCCTCAGGGGGAATGTTATGCCGTCGTCTGGGGGATTCAACATTTCCATCCATACCTATATGGACAAACGTTCCCCCTAGTAACGGATCATGAGCCATTGCTGGCCCTCACGATGCTCACCAATTACACAGGGATGATTGGGCGATGGGCAATGAGGCTGCAGGAGTACGACTTCGATATTGTTCATCGAAAGACAGAGAAACACGAGAACGCAGGTCGTTTGACACGTTTGGACCGACCAGGCACGGTGCCCCGTGGAAAAGAGATCTCACCGTGGAAGGAGCTGGAGCCACCAAAGTGACCAACATACGACAATGTGAAAGTTCTTCCTTGACAAACAGGGAAGTGACATGTGGTTCCATGAGGTACCAGTGAGGCTCGCCTCTCTCCTACCTCTTCTTCTTTTCTCTCCTTACCCAATAAATTTTGCTATTTCTGCAAAGCAATCTCACGGGCTGTGTAGTATTGTGTTCGGGTTCGGTGACCGAACGCGAACGAGCGCCAAAACCCCCCGAAAGTGAACATAAAAAATATATATTAAAAAAAAAACAAAGTTCTCAGAAAAATATGAAAACATAATATTTTATATAAAATAATAAAGCAAACAACTTTTGCCTTGGGGGTATGCTCAAAATCGTAACCAAACTCTAGTTAAAAACTAAAAAATAAAAATTGTTTTTTTAATATGTTTATCGGAACACGTTCGGGGGGCATTCGGTCGAACACCCGAACATGTTCAGACGTTCAAAAAAGCTCCGAACATGTTCGGTGTGCTACACAGCTCGCGGGTTTACTCAGTCCCTATGCACCCACGTGGAGAAGGGTACGTCGATTGAGTAGATTGTGAGCGGTGTGTCTCTTGAACCCATGGGTCCTGCATTTAATATAGGAACACAGAGAAGTTGTGGTTGTGTCCCTTGTGTCGAACCGACACGATTCCGACGGAGGCTCAATTCCTTGAAGCCACTTCCGAGGGACTCGAAAAAACATGCAGATTTCGGTCCGCCGAGGTATGGACAAATGTCCTAATAGCTACAGTTGTCGAAAACTCGCTCCGAGAATTCCCCAAGGAGGATCGAAGGCGAGCCAATGAAAGGGCACAGGATTATAGGTGGAACGAAGGATGATTAGAAAAGCGAAAAACAAATGGGAGTGGGATTTGGAAGTTAGTACCGCATCCGTTCATGAGGTATGACTGGGTTAGGTCGGCCCATGAAGAAACCGCTGCTCATTTTGCTATCAAGATTACCGAGTTAGCCATGGACAAGAATGAATGGTATAGGTCCAATATTAGGCACGATGTTAAATTCATCGTCAAAATTGTCTAGTCTGCGTGGCGGATAAAATGTCGATTCAACCAGCTAGGTCCATCGTGCCAACGATAGTCGAACGACAGTTTCAAAGAGTTAGTATGGACATACCATACATTGTTGTTCCCCTGGGCCGAATAGCTGTGAGTATTGAGTCCTTGTTTTCGTAGACCATTTTCTCTAAATGGATCGAGGCGTATCCCCGCAAAATGCGATACACAACAGAAATTGTGCGATATGTCAACAGTTTCCTCAGAATGCATTAGGACACCAAGGAGATATTAAAGGAAATGAAGCAGAGTTCCGAGGAGAAGTCCTGAGGAGCCTAGTCATACATGGTATCCCGATTCGGAACACTGCCCCTCATATGTCACAATCAAACGACCTCGTCGAGAACGCTAATCCAGTGATCAAAACTGCCCTTCGGTGGAATATTGCAGTTAAAGACGTGAGGCCTTGGCCGACATAGTATATCATATTTTGGCCGTCCATTGAGGGGCACCTCATGAGTCTATCAACCTATCCCCGTTTCAATTACGGACGAATAGCCTAGCCTGGGTAACTCTGCCTAACTTGAACGACGAAACGCCATTGGGACGACGATCTACGAGGGCAACAGCTAAGAAAAACACCAAGCGTGATCTGGACTTAATAAAAAACCCTCCCTTGGCTAGCCCGGAAAAGACAGCGCATGGCCGAAATGGCCCATGGGCGAGAAGTCCGGAGCTACGACTCCTACGACGCCCGAAATGGGCCAGTGTAAATTAGGGGACATTGTGCAGGTGAGGAAATGTGCTCGTCAGGGCAAACTAGCGCCACGCTTCTTCATGCAATTCCTCGTAGTCGAACTTGGTCCTAACGGAGTGAACATAGTGCGCCTTGCTCCGAAGGTGTCGGGTAGCCGATCAGCTAGGCCAATCATTCGCCATGTGTCTTATCTTCAACCTTTGCCTATCTCTTCGTCTGTCTCACCTCCTGACTCGCCTCCAACTTTTGAGTGGGAACGATTCTGAATACTATTATTCTCCCTCTTCTCGACCTTCACCTTCTCTCTCTCCCCTTTCGCCATGAGCTTTTCTATAGAGCAGGTGATTAGTGAGCGTATGTAGAGGCCAGAGGGACACATCTCGTCTATTTGGCAAGTGCAACATCCGAGGTTGAGCCCGGATCTTCTCCGATTTGCGGCCTTCTTCAGTACGACAGCTGTACATGCGGCTACAGAGTTCCGATTCGTTTGTATCTCCGACAGGGCAAACCTTAGGGTGCTGCGTGACTCATCAGCCTTCCTACGACTGTCAACGTCAGGAGTCAGCCACGTGTCTGCGGTCGTCTCCTTCAGGGGCGATCTTACGACGCCGCATGAAGGGACCCATACGGGTGTTCTTCGACAACTGCGGATTTGGGCACAGGACCTTACGGCCACGTGGATACAACTTTGAGCACGACCTGGAGATCGGGTCATCAACACTAATGACATCGACTTGAAGTCGTGAACCATATCCGAATTCATTGGATGACTCCAAAGGTGTTCATTCCAGAGCTTATTCCTTTTGCGCAGTCTCAATGAACCAACACCGTCTTTTGACTTTCGGGCTCCCTCCAGACTTCCCTATTCTTTGGCAATCTGCTACCGACGCCCATCTATCTTTTTGGATCAAGAAACTAGACATGCCTATCCTGGAAGCGGCAAAGTGGAGAGAGTGGTAGAACGCTCACGTGGTGCTCAACTTCTGCCTAATCCGTGTATTCCACTGTGTTGAGCAGTCAGTCGAGGCTGATAAGGACGAGATTCCGACGAAGTGGAGCTGTTGGCAATCCAGGCGTGGAGGAAAAATGTGGAGGGCGAGTTGCTGGGGGTTTTGTTCGGAAGGGTGGGGATAAATCATCTGGAGCCAATTGCAGGTGAATTATTGGTGTTCCTGACGCAATTTTTTGGCAATCTACAGCTCAACATCCTCTCTCACTGCGACGAGCATCCTGCGCCCACCATTCTGACACAGATGCTAGTGCCACATCTACTGTGGTCGCCGTGCTCTGAGATTGACGCCGACAATCGCTATTACCCATCATCGGGTGATTACCTAATTTCGGACGATATAACCAATCTTGATCTCTTACATTCAATAGGAGCGCGAGAAAGTGTAGAAGAAGAAGAGGAAGAAGAGGAACTTCAAGAGGAGGAAGAGAGCTCAGAGGCAGAGTCAAGCCTGTCTCTTATACACATCTAGATGTGTATAAGAGACAGCTATTACCCATCATCGGGTGATTACCTAATTTCGGACGATATAACCAATCTTGATCTCTTACATTCAATAGGAGCGCGAGAAAGTGTAGAAGAAGAAGAGGAAGAAGAGGAACTTCAAGAGGAGGAAGAGAGCTCAGAGGCAGAGTCAAGCGATCCCGACTATAGCGAGCACAGCGAGAGCGAGTCGGGAGGGCAGAGCAGCTCAAGCAAGCAGAGCGAAGAAGAGGACGAGGCAGCCGCACAGAAATGGCGGGAGAAGGCGGAGGGGAAGCGAGCCATGGAACAATCAACCAGATCGTAGAAGCTGTTTTCACAAGACGATCCCACACAAGATCGAGAGCCACCAAAGGAGGACTCGGGGCAATATGGCGTCACCACTACAGAGGGATGTAGCAACAGACGAAGAAGAAGAAGCCCTTTGCCGCCTCAATCCACTCCGCCACGGCCCGCCATTGGCATACGTTGAGATACGGGCACTCGGGCTTCGTCCCTGGTCATTATCCCGTCGTCCCCTTGATTACCTCACCCTCCACCAAATCGAACAGCGTCCCCCATTCCCTCTTAGCTGGCACCTCTTTCCACCTTCCTTATTCTATGAGCTCTACTCCACTCGACTCGTCGCCATCGTCTTCCCGCAGTCAACCACCCGCTCTCTCGTAACCTCCTTTCATCTCCATACCCTCCTCTTAGCGTAGGCCGTAGTGTGGCACGATTATAATAATATAGAAGTCTACTGTATAATCACTCAGACTACCCCTGCGTGCCACGATTATAATGAATTTCGCGCCGCCATCCCCCGCACCCTTTGCACCCTTTATCCCAACTACTTGGCCTCGCTTCCGCATGAGGATCACCGGCTCCCCCGTATTCATCCTACCATCCACTGTACTCGGCTCCCCACCCCAGATCGGGAGCTGCGACGCTTTCAAGTTCTACCTCCTCTTCCGCAATCCACCCTCTTCCTCCTCCTTCTGTTATAAGGTTACCATTCCCTCATAATAGGTAGATCCGGGGCAGAACTTACAAGTGTCATATGGACGATATCCACACTCTTATCGTACGGTAATTGACACGTCTAAGTTTGACATTGCATGCTGCTGCTTTTGTCTCTCTCTTCGGCAGGATCATCCGGAACTGTGTGTGCAAGCAGGAGCTTGCACAAGATTGGAACCCCCTGGGCGTCACATGTGTGACAATCTCTTTTTGTGATGAGCACCATCTTCTGCGTAATGATATCTTGGGTGTTGGGGAAAAAAGGGCCTGACTCAATTGCACCAGTGCCCTCCCCCATTATTTTGGAAAAAAACTGGGTCAACGGTGGTTGGTAGGAGGCGCCATAGCGAGCGAGGAAATAACTGTTGATGCAGCCTCTTTCTTTCTTTTTAGTTGACGAAACTGGGCGGGGAATTTTTGGCGCGACCGCATCACGAGGAATCTTTTTGAATTTTGAATTTACAAAGGTTTTCAGAATTTCTTATTGCAATTAGGACTTTAATTAGGCTAGGGATTGGGGAGCATCGTAATTTTTGGCTGTAACTGCACGATGATCCCTACTCACGCGCACTAGGCTGCATTCTCTCATGTGCTTTGGCCCCGCCGCGCCTTAATTTTATGCATAACTAGAATCTCTTCAAGTTCTTGGTGGGCGCGGGTATAACTGTAATCCTTCCTTTCATGACTTTCTTGCGCGCCCTCTTTTGTCTTTGTCTCATTGCCCAAGGTAGTGCATGACTAGATCGATGCGTGGAGATCGGCTATGACCCCCACACCGCAACCCAGCCAGGCAGCTGGAGGCACTTCCTCGTCTCTTCCACTTCAGCGCAATCTCAGTTATCTCGCGTGGATACTAAGTGCTATAAATTCTTTAAGCGGGACGAATTCGCTCTCTAATCAAACTTTGGAGCTAGCGTGGTCAAGGGGATCGACTAACGGGTAGGAGCAAGATGGGGAGTTGGCGGATCCAATGGGTTGGTGCAGAGTATGCGGGCTTGACGTGTGGCCGCGAAGGATTGTGGCACACGGGTGAACCTGGCTTGCGGACTCGAACTAAGCGGGTTGGTGACTATGTGGTGTTGATAGCTGTCACGGTGAGGCGACGGACTGCCCACATCGCACGAACGCACAGAGAGAGAGAGAGAGAGAGAGAGAGAGAGAGAGAGAGAGAGAGAGAGAGAGAGAGAGAGAGAGAGAGAGAGAGAGAGAGAGAGAGAGGTGCTGGAGTGATGTTTTTTTTTTTTTTTGTTGTCCTATTCGAACCCTCTGTATAAGTTTTCTTCCTGCATTGGCCATTTTTGCTTGTGGCTTTCACGGATTTTCTTTTTCTCTCCTTCGTGTGCTGATGATGCATGAATTTGTCTCTTCCTCCCTCGCCGTTTTCCCGTTGTAGGAAGACAAGAATACAAGGTTATTATTGCTTCGATCAAATGAATGGTTGTAGTGAATGCCTTATTAGTAAGCTCAGGGATTATATGGTTGCATGCACTTGAAGGATGGTCCTCTTCTTCTCTCCTTTTTGCGTATCCGTTTGTCGAAATGGGTTGTTTGATTAGATGTCTACACCGTGCTGAATTGTGAATGACAGTGGTGATTGAAAATAGATGCATGCATAACTCGGATTCGTCAGATCTTGTGAGTGTGTATAAACGAACGACTAAGGAAGTCCCCGCGTATATACGTGTCCGCATGATCTACCTCCGACAGTCACTAGACTAGATCGCACGCCCGCGAAGACATGGACCCAGGTTCTCTCCCGAGAGATGGACATCGGCCTTCCATTCTGGATGACTGGCCGCGACTGTCTGAGAGACCCCGAGTACAGAGAATACTGGGAAAACAAGCATCTTTCTCGACAATCGAGGTTGGGACTTCCTGCCTTTCCATGTTTAAAACGGAACGATGGGGTGTGTGCATGGGATTTCCAGCAGGCCATAGAGCAGAATCCCCAAATCCGGGTTAGCCCCAGTACGCACGATCACCTGTCCTTCGCGGCGCCGGGATTGGTCACCATAACCACCGAGTTCCCTCCCTTTTATCGCCTCCTTCCTTACCACACTCTTGTAGTTGTTCCCTGGAACGCGATAGCCCCTTACCGAAGTTACCGGCCACGAAGGCCCTGCTCTGAATGCCAGCAGTATAATTTCTACCGAGCCGTGAGATTTGTTCGACGAACTCGTTCTGCAGCTGAACGCCAAGAGCATAGCCTCCGACTGAGGCCGTCCTCATCAGACTCTGAGATCTGTGAAGCCTGCCGGTGACAAGTGTTGGCCCAGAGAGACAGCCACTGTGTTCGCCGAGTCTACGGGCCTACTGGCTGAACCTGCGGTCGCCAGATTCTTGCACCCGTCGCGTAAAGGTTTCGGGCTTCATCGTGCACGCCACCCAGTACGCCTTGGCTGCCTTTGTACAACTGCCGTTAATTCCAGCCTCCGTACAGATACTACTCTTCCAAGCCCACAGCTTTACTATGAGTGTCTCATTGACTTACCGTGAGGGCACGGGTGCGCAGCCCGTAGTTTGTTTCGTTTGGCTGGGGGAGACCCTGTGTGTGTGTACTATGCGCGCGCGCGCGCGCGTGTGCGTGTGTGTGTGTGTGTGTGTGTGTGTGTGTGAGAGAGAGAGAGAGAGAGAGAGAGAGAGAGAGAGAGAGAGAGAGAGAGAGAGAGAGAGAACATCACTGTTTCTGAATCTGGCTCAGAACTGCTTCCAGATTCAGACAAAATCATCCAGAACAGTGACTAGGCCGATTGGGCCGAAGTGGGTGGGCTGGGCATGAGGCTGTAGGCCTGGGTCCACGCCGTTTCATATTTGAATTTCAAGGACCTGCGGCCCCCACGGCGTCGTTTCGGACTTTCTGCCCCAGCCCCCGCTCCCTTTCCTTTTTGAAACCCGCAGCTCAAGGACCGCGGCCTGCGCCAACCCTGCGCGGTCCCACGAGCAGCTACCGGTCCACTATTTCCAAAGAAACGGCCACTGTAGCCCCTAAAGTGCCCTGCCTGCCTGTGCCTGCATTTTTGGAGCCTTCCAACGACCAACCAGCGGGAATGAACGACCGGTATAACGAACGACGACGAAAATGTCTTCCACAGGGGAAAACGAACGACGACGAAAAATGTCTTCCACAGGGGAAAACGAACGACGACGAAAAATGTCACGAAAAATGTCTTCCACGGGGGAGAACACAACCGTGACGGGCTGCGAACTACCGACTGTCAGCAGCCGGAACGGCAAGGGCTCTAATGGCTAGGTCATAGAGTGTGTGGGCATGCACTTCCGGTCTCACATTGATTATCTAGATGTTTGGCAGTTCCTGGAAACCCAGGTGAAATCAGTGATCAGGCACAGTAGTGCGAGGTAGAGGGATTAAAATTTTGATTAGCGTGGCCCCGCACACTTGTCTCGAGCCACGATTTTAGGAAACGTAGGGACCTAAGGGTCAGATCCCACTACCCTGGATTATTCATTTTTCACCCTCGATTACGAAGATCAACGGTCAGAAATGAACAATAGGGGCTAGTGGGATCTGACCCTAACCATTCATGCCGGTTAACAAGCCACAGTTTTAGGAAACTTACGGGCCACTAGAGGAGAGCCCAAATTTATCCGACTAGAAACGTTTTCTCGATTTATGCGTGTCGTCCTTGCGCAGGGGCCATGCTAATCTTCCTTCTCTGTAACGTTCTCAAGGACAGTAAATGTGCGTCTGGAATGGCTGGAGGTGCCAAAATAGAGGGCAGAGGAAAATGACGAGAAAGAGGGCAGCATGTTGAAGCAAGTGCCCAAGGAAGATAGCTCCGGGACATCCGTTTAAATTGGAACCATAAACAGAAGATAGCATTGGCCCGTGCGCAAGGATGATACTCGCAAAGCAACTTGCGAAGGGAGTCAGCTCGTCATCTGGTATTCTGGTGGTAGGTGCTGGAGCCACGAATCGTGGCTTGAAGAGAAATCAAGAATGCCCGTTAGGCTGGGGAGAACGTGGTTTTGGGAAGTTCAAACATGACGACAAAGAGGGGGAAAGGAGAAGAGGGGGTGAAGGAACAAGGAGGAGAGCAGGAAGAGGGGCGGGAAGAAGATGGGTGAAGAGGAGGTTGGAATGACGAACATTCGAAAGGGTGAAGAAGTTGCTGGCCAAGAACTGACACTTCCTCTACGCGTATTAAGAGTAACTTTCACGCAATGCAGGACAAATAATGGGAGCCACAAAGGAAAGAAGAGAGGAGAGAGGAGAGAGGAGAGAGGAGATGGCAATGTCTGCCGCACGAAGAGTAACTGACAAGGAAGTTAAAAGGGGCCTTAAGAATGAGAGCACATCCGGTTCTCTCTGCTTCTCTCCGCTTCTCTCTGTTCCGACCAAGGTGGGTGGTGTCGTCTCCCTGCTTTCAAGTTGTTCTGAACTTCTGGCCAGGCAGCGAGGATTATCACTGAGCCTAAGGCCACTTCAACTGTCATTACCTGTCGTCCTTTCGCCTGAACAAGGAGAAAACCGCGAACCCTATTATAACCTACCCCCGCAAAGTGCTTGGCAGTTGGAGCATGCCGCGACTTGCAGTTGCTGGATAGGTGGACGCTAACAGCCGTCGATTGGTTATGTACCTGGATGTCACCGTACCGAGTACACAGTTAGAGTGAGACACAGGTAGCGTCCGTCTAAATTCCTGTGGGGATGTTACTTGAGATGTCTGAGGCACAGACGCGCTCTGCCAAATTTTTGTTGTGAGGCTGGTTGTGTGTGTGCGTGTGTG
>BFEA01001115.1:135334-154346 GCA_003427395.1 Chara braunii
GGACAACAAACGAGGGGCTGTGACAAACTGTTTCGTCGGAGTTTCACCGACTCATCAGGAGGCTGAACCCTCAACAGTCTGTAGTATATATATATTGAAAGGATATATATATATATATATTATATACAAATATATAATATATTATATATATAGGGTTGTCGGCGTTCAGGACGGGCCGAACGTCCGAACCCGAACGCCCGAATGTTCGGCACCCCCTCTCAAAGCGTTCGGGCGAACGTGGATCCAAAAAAAAAACAAAAAAAAACAAACAAAAATAATTCCAAAAAATCTGAAACAAATATATGCTATGCATAAGAATAAACTAAACAACATTTGCCTCAACGTTATATCCAAATTCTTTACCTAATTTGAAATAAAAATCAAATACTAAAAATAAATAATAATAATGAAAATTAGAAAAAATAAAACGAGAATTAAATTATTGAGTGGGCGAGCACGTTGTTTTTTTTTTTTTTTTTTTTTTGACACTTTTCATTCCAACGGGATCACCGGGGCCCGGGAACACACCCCTACATATCAACCCGGTACACAACTGCTGAGACCAAAACTCAGCTTAGGCCATTGGAAACCGGGTTCAGTGTCCCTTATGCAGTAATTCGTGTGCATGAAAGTCTTTGCCGGGCCCAGACCCGCCCCAAGCCACGTAAAACTTACTGTTCTGTGTGGGCTGTGTGACCAGACACTGCCCAGGCCCAGACTACTGCGTCCCGCTGTGAGACCGAACGCTGCAGATGGAAATTCAAAGGTCAAAGTCCACTGTAGAGTCAAAGGTACCATGCACAGACCCTTGTCCAGATATACTCACTTGTGATGCGCAGGTACCTAGACATCATCGAGGCCAAAGAAGATTCGGTTTCGGTATAATCTGAGCCCTCGTCTGTATTGAAATTTGGACGATCAAGGGAGGCAGCATCTGGGGCTCAGCCCCCGAGTCAACAGTACATAAGGACCGACTCCCCGACATTTGACATTCATTCAGTCGCGTCAATGCTAACTTTCTACTTTGACGACGACGCTGGCTCTATGTTGAGACGCTGGCTGTACGGTGGTTTCTGGCTGGTACTTGTGAGTTACGGCGGCGTGCTGTTTGCCAGACATGCTGGCTGGCTTGCTCTTGTCTACTTGGTATGCTGACGTGGCAGCTGCCACGCGTTGCTGCTGACGTGGCCACTGCCACGCGTTGCTGCTGACGTGGCTGCTGCCACGCGTTGCTGCTGACGTGGCCGCTGCCACGTGTATTTTATGCTGATGTGGCGACTACATTGGAGAGATGCAGCTGTTTTGATTCATCGTACTCAGGAGGGGATCACGACTGTGGAAGGATCAGAGATACGTACCTGTTATCTTGATGTTGATGATGCTCCAGCGCTGATGATGGACTATTGATGTGCACGTGACACTTTGAGGAGAACTTCAGATATCGTTCCATTTATTGTTGCTGAGGTGGCGACATTGAGAGGGAAGCCCGAAGTAGGAGTGGGCACAGTATTCTTCTCCACCCTCTAAGTCTATCTTCCCAACCTCTTGCTTATTCGTTTGTGTATGTTATCCATCTCTTTGTATTTGGCAACGATTTCACTATTGATATCTCATCAGCTGATTGGCGATTTGTGGACTTGCATTATCAACAAGTATCATCACGACTTGGGTTCATTACAATTTGGTATCGGAGCTGTACTCCTGATCGAAGTACGACGACGAGGATAACGAAATTGATGACGAAGACCGCACACGCGCGCACCAGCTGGCGCAAGGTAAGTTGGGGGTGACGTGGCTCGGTGAGACCGTGTTGTCGCACGCGTTTATTAACACGATCTAGACAGCCGACCACGCATCCTTGGTTGAAGATCGCGCGTGCTGAAGAAGAAGACGAAGACAATCCAAGTTGGCAGGACCTGAGATCTGACGTGGCAGTCTGGATACCGTGACTAATCACGAGATAAACAGTCAGGATCGTGACGCCGACTCACGACATTGCTGACGTGGCACATGATGTGTCAGGTCCCAAGGATCTGCTGCTGACGTGGCATACCGCTGCGATACTGACAAGCGAGCAGATCCCTCCAGGTGCTGACATTATAGGCTTACGTGGCACTACCGTAACTGGCTGGAAATCGGTATCACGAGCTGCATTACGAGGCAGGGACAGATTGACTGCTGACGTGGCAGTAGAGGGCCGCCGCATTTGCGATGAGTGCCCTCCTGCTTGGCTGCTTCGACGAACCAAGGCTGTGGCAGAAGACTGATCAGAGTTGCTAACGTGGCACCCATATAGTTGATTGATTAGGGGTGACACGTGGCAGGCACGCATGTGCCTAAGTGATGAAGTACATTCTGACGACGATGACGGTACAACTGATTGAACAACTGTAGTACCAGATGTCGAATGGGTGTTGATTGCATTGGGCAGGGACCGACGCAGGGAAAGAAGGGGGCTAACATATTGTTCGTTGGATGTTGGCTTACTTACCTTGTGTTGATTGTTGTCTTGTACTGTGCATACTCACTTGTGTTGTATCTGACCACACGGGCCTGACTTCGTACCTGTTCACTTAGGACGTCATCACATAGAACAACAGAGCAGCAAAATTAGACATAGGAAATAGAAGTAGATTGTGTTGTTTTATTCTCCTTGGTTATTGAAATCTTGCTGTGACAAATCATGTGCGACCGTGGAATTAATTATTGTTGTCTAATTATTTATTGTGCGGCAGTCGTACATCACGATGCCTCTCTTTTGGAATTCGTTGAAATTATCAGTGCTCACGAGATTTATTCCACTGCTCTTCTTTCCGATTGCCTTGATATTTGGTGTGGATGAAGAAATCGAAACAAAGACTCGTGGACAAGTGTAAAAATGGAAGAAAGAACTGCTTGGCCGATTGGTCATCCTGATTACTGAACTTAAAGAAGCCGGTGCCGAGGCTGAAGCCTATATACGAGCACAGTACGACCTGGAAGCTCTACAAGAGGCCATTGAGTCTGTTGTGACTGGCACTAATATCATTAAAGTTCAAGAGATACTTGTCAAGTATCGACAGGCACTTGACAAGCATATCATTGACGAACTGTCCAAGATCACCAATCGGAGTGAAGAGAAAGAACATGTGACAACTGAAGAAGCCGTGGATGAAAACATCCGATAGCTTGAAGAAACATTGATGAATGAGAGAAAAAGAGAGGAAGACATACAAAGAGAGAAAGAAAGAAACACACAGCAAGAAAGAAAAGTTCAGGAAATCAGACAACATGTTGTTGTCACCGAAGGGGAGGAACAGTCTGTCTCTATTTCTCAGTTAGTGACTTACCTTGCACACCTGGAAATGAAAATTGACCAGTACGACGTCCGTATGAACGAGTTGACCGTTGGTTTACAAGCAATCACGAATCTAGTAAAGGGGAAGAACAAGTTAACCGAGGAAGACGGAACTGAGAAAGAGAAAAAACCAGGAAAGTTAATGGGAGATGTTATCAAAGCACTCGGGGGAGAGACTCAGAAGCCCGTAGAAAAGAATGGAGGACTCGGACCTTAGAGTCCGCATTCAAGTCCGCCATCGACTCCACGAGGGGGATCGTCGAACCCTCCCAAAGACAAGAAGGACCCCACCTCACAACCTGAGAAACCGAAAAGAAGAGAGAAGATCAAAATGAAATTGTCTTTTACTTTCTGTACTAAGAAGGACGAAAACTTACTTTTGTGGATAGTCGAGATCCAGACGTACGTTGGAACAGCCCCTGTCGAGGAACCATTCCAAGTTGTTTTCTCAACGTCTTGTTTGGGAGGAGAAGCGAAAGAATGGGTTCTGGCGGAAGCTAATGCCGCCGGATTTGAAGATGTAGGTGAATGGGTTGGAATGTTGACCTTGAAACAGTTCCTTGCCAAAATCAAGGAACGTTTCTTGGACAAGACTACGACCGATAAGGCCTTTGACCAGCTTACCTCCATTGGGCAAAAGCACTGGACCTCAGTAGAGTCTTTGTCAAGGGAGGTTGACCGGTTGCTGCAGGTTTCAGGATTGAACCTGCAAGATAACCAAATCCTGTATATTTACTCCCGTGCTCTGGGTGAGCCTATTCGAGGACAACTTGTGGCAGAGTCTAAATCAGGTAAGTACAATTATAGGCAATTTCGAGATTTGGCTCTCCAGAGAGAGCAAACGACATCTCAGTTCAATAACACTTATGCATCTGTGGTGAAGCATGGTAGTGGTGGTGGTGCAGGTTATGGAAAGCGAGTGATCTGGCGTCAGAAACGCCAGACCATACCCTCGTCGTTTTCGACGACGACACGGTAGAGAAGTGGCCATTGGAGGCCGAGGGTGTGGGAAACAGCAGTGATTCCGGGAAGGGGGAAGTCACTGCTGCCGTGGTCAACAAGGGAGGACCACGACCGCCAGGTAAGAAGAAGAGACCACGCTCCTTTCGCGAGCATCCCGGCATTGCGGCAGGGAAGCCCTGGGAGAAAATGGGAATGATAGGGACACTTGGCAAGAAAGAATGAACAATGCACAATGTCTAAAGTGTGGCGTTGCTGGGCACGTAATTGCGTGGTGCCCACTCATTCGAAATAGGAACCTAAAAGGGAGCAGCCAGTAGGAGTAACATCTGCTCCTACGGAGTCTAAGGGTTTGGACCAGATTGAAGATGAGGCGCCGACTAACCCTTCCAACCCTTCGACTCCTACGACAGAGGATGGTTCTTCTTCGGCCCATCGTCTAGAACACCCTGAAACTGTCTTATATTTTGTCTCTCTGGACGACTCTCTTGATGAACTTGGTAACGAGTTGCTAGCATTACGAAGCTCATGGGCTAAGAAAGCGAAGTCTAAGGGTGACCTACTACTCGCGGACGTAGAGATTGCACACACACGTGTAGGTGCACTACTAGACTCAGGATCTACGCGATCCTACATTTTCAAGAAGGCGATTCGTAAACTACATCTAGGAATGAAAGTGAAAACACTGTCTCGACCTATCACGTCTATTCTAGCGGACAAGAGCACGATTACTGTGTCTCGCAATACGTTGATTGTGTCAAATATTGGTTTCGCATAAGGGAAGGTAAGAAAATACTACACGAGGTATCTTTTCTTGTTGAGAAAAACCTCCCCTTTGACTTGATTCTGGGTATGGATTGGCACGAGGAAGCCAACCCAGACATTAAGTTCAGAGAAAAGGTTGTGCAACTGTGAGACGCACAATCTGAACAAAAGGCCATCAAGTTGTTTCACAAGTCTGGCTCTGATCCTAGCCTGTCTTTTTGTTGTGTGAGTTATCCGGCTTTTCGATCGATGGTGGCAAAGAAAAAGTTGGAACAGGAAGTTATGATAGTACTCGTGAAACAGGTTGGTGAGTCCTCTATTTCCTATCCCCCCTCGATTCAGAAACTCCTCGATAAGTATAAAGACCTATCCTTAGAACCCACAGGGATAACTGAGCGTGCTATTAAGCACACTATTGAAATCATTTCTGGTAGTAAGACTTCCAAGGGCCCTATTTATAGAATGTCTCCTAGGGAACTTGAGGAATTGAGAAGACAACTCCAGGATTTGACTGAAAAAGGATGGATTCGCCCTAGCTCCTCTCCTTACAGCGCTCGTGTTCTGTTTGTGCCTAAAAAGGAAGGTAAGTTGCATTTGTGTATCGACTATAGAGGGCTAAATTCTGTCACTGTTAAAAATGTCGAACCCCTACCACGTATTGATGATCTGTTGGATCAGTTGCAGGGATGTAAATACTTCAGTAAGATTGATCTGAAGTCTGGGTATCACCAAATTGAGGTGGAACCTGCGGATCAACACAAGACGGCCTTCTGAACCAGGTATGATCACTATGAATTTGTGGTTATGTCCTTCGGACTGACGAATGCTCCAGCGACATTCCAAAGAGCTATGAATGAGTTGTTTCGACAGTGGTTGGACCAGTTCATCATTGTATACCTTAATGATATTCTAGTGTATAGTAAAACACTAGAAGATCACGAAAAATACTTACGTCTAGTACTTGGGAAATTACGCGATGGCAATTTTAAATTAAATCCCAAGAAATCTGAATTTGCTAAGTCCGAAGTTTTGTACTTAGGACACATAGTAAATGAAGATGGGTTGAGGCCAGAGGCAAAGAAGATTGCAGCGATTAGAGATTGACCACAACCTAAGTCCCTTACTGATCTTCTTTTCTTCCTTGGTTTAGCAAGCTACTATAGGAAGTTTGTAAGAAACTTYTCACTGATTGCTGCACCRATGAGAAAACTRYTGAAGAAAGGAACTATGTGGTTATGGGATAAGGATTGTGAGTCTTCCTTTAGGAAACTAAAGCATGTCTTGACTCACTACCCTGTGTTGAAAATCGTTGACCCATCTCTTCCCTTCATTGTCACAACTGACGCAAGTCAGTATGGTATTGGCGTTGTCCTTCAACAGGATGATGGAAAGGGCTACATACCTGTTGAGTTTATGTCCGCATGCCTACCTACTGAAAAGGTTGTCAATTCTACCTATGAGAGGGAACTGTATGCCTTAGTCTATGCATTGCAAACTTGGAAGCACTATTTGTTAGGGAGACACTTCACGGTGTATTCTGACCACTCTACCCTGAAGTGAATCAAAACACAACCCAGACTCTCTGACAAACTAGTACGATGGTCTGCCTTTATTGATACCTTTGACTTTGAGCTGAAAACGATCAAAGGAAAGTCTAATGTGGTGGTAGATGCATTGTCTAGGAGAAGTGACTTCTTTGGAGCAATTATCTCTTATTTGGATGTAGGGCAGGAAGTAAAAGAAAAGATTCGTCAAGGGTATGCATCAGATCCTATATGGAAGCCAATCCTTGACACTGTATTGAAAAAATCATCTCTACTTCCTAATTATAAGATCACGGATGGTTTACTTTTCTTAATGGACCAAACTGAACAAAGACTGTGTATCCCTCATAAAGAAGAGATTAAAAGTCTGTTGATTGGAGAATGTCATGATTTTGAGGGGCACTTTGGATTCAAGAAAACGTATGCCGAAGTGAGAGAACGCTTTGAAATTTGAATGGAAGGGTATGAAGAAGATGTACTAACCTATGTATGTATATGTTTGGTGTGTCAGAGGAACAAACCGTCACACGAGAACCCACTCGGTCTCTTGAGACCATTGCCAATTCCTAGCGAACCAGGTGAGTTCATCTCTATGGATTTTATGAGCCTCATAAAGAGTCCCAATGGCAATAGCCAGATGATGGTGATTGTAGATCGTTTCTCTAAATACGTTATGTTCATTCCCTTACCCAATGAAGCGAAAATTGAACTTGTGATGCAAAAGTTTCAGATGCGATGGGTAACTGAGTATAGGTTTCCCCTATCTATTGTGTCTGACAGAGATACAAAATTCACAAGTATGCCATGACAAAAGTTGATGGAGACATACGGTACTCGCTTGACTATGTCGTCAGGACGACATCCTGAGACGAATGGCCAAAGTGAGCAGATGAATCGTCTGTGCTAACAACTGTTGCGCATGTATGTGAGGCCTGATCAAATTGATTGGGATGAGAACCTGCCGAAGATAGTCAGTGCGTATAATAGTAGTGTTCACACCGCAACTGGTCGTTCTCCTAACGCACGACACAAAGGATGGAAACCCAGACGTCCCATTGATATTATAACTCGGGACCAGTTTCTTAGATTACCACCAGGGACTCGTGAGTATGCAGTAATGTTTCAGCAAGACATACAAAAGGTGAAAGAGAACTTGAAGAAAATTCAAGATCAAATGATAACCCAAGCTAATAAACATCGCCGACCTTCATCATTTAAGGTAGGAGATCTAGTCAAGGTCAGGTCTAAGGAGTTCTTATTAGAAGAAGACATATCGCAGAAACTGCTGCCTGTCTATTTTAGACCCTGGGAGATTCTCAAAGTTATAGGAGATAACGAGGGACCGTCATACATAATAGATATCCCTCTTCACCTTAGAACCTATTTCGTCTTCCATGCCTCCAAATTGTTACCTTATGTGGAAGGAAATGAATTTCCAAACAGACCATCGATGATACCCCCTTCCATGGATGGAGAATATGAGGTAGAAAAAATTACCGAGCATGGGTATTTCTCCACCGGAGGATAAGGACGTCCGCAGAAGCAATTCAAGGTAAGATTTAAATCTCAAGCACCTTCTAAAGATAGATGGTTTACAAAAAGGCAATTACTTGAATCTGCTCCTGACATAGTCTCTGCATACGAAACAGGATTGAGGTCTTAACATTTCTGCGATGGAACTCGAAATTGGGCCGGCAGGAATGCAGTAATTCGTGTGCATGAGAGTCTGTACGAGGCCCAGACCCGCCCCAGGCCACGCAGAACTTACTGTTCTGCGTTGGGCTGTGTGACCAGACACTGCCCAGGCCCAGACTGCTGCGTTCGGCTGTGAGACCGAACGCTGCAGATGTACATTCAAAGGTCAAAGTCCACTGTAGAGTCAAACGTACCATGCACAGGCCCTTGTCCAGATACACTCACTTGTGATGTGCAGGTACCCAGACAGCATCGAGCCAAAGAAGATTCGGTTTCGGTATAAGCTGAGCCCTCGTCTGTACTGAGATTTGGACGATCGAGGGAGGCAGCATCCGGGGCTCAGCCCCTGAGTCAACAGTACAGAAGGACTGACTCCCCGGCATTTGACATTCATTCAGTCGCGTCAATGCTGACTTTCTACTTTGACGACGACGCTGGCTCTATGTTGAGACGCTGGCTGGACGGTGGCTTCTGGCTGGTACTTGTGAGTTACGGCGGCGCGCTGTTTGCCAGACATGCTGGCTGGCTTGCTCTTGTCTACTTGGTATGCTGACGTGGCAGCTGGCACACGTTGCTGCTGACGTGGCCGCTGCCACGTATATTTCATGCTGATGTGGCGGCTACATTGGAGAGRTACAGCTGTTCTGATTCATCGTACTCAGGAGGGGATCACGACTGTGGAAGGATCAGAGATACGTACCTGTTATCTTGATGTTGATGATGCTCCAACGCTGATGATGGACTATTGATGTGCCACGTGGCACTTTGAGGAGAACTTCAGATATTGTTCCATTTATTGTTGCTGAGGTGACGACATTGAGAGGGAAGCTCGAAGTAGGAGTGGGCACAGTATTCTTCTCCACCCTCTAAGTCTATTTTCTCAACCTCTTGCTTATTCGTCTGTGTATGTTATCCATCTCTTTGTATCTGGCAACGATTTCAGTATTGATATCTCATCAGCTGATTGACGATTTGTGGACTTGCATTATCAACAAGTATCATCAGCACTTGGGTTCATTACACTTAGAAGAATCTCCAAAAAAAAGGAAAACAAAAATTGCAGAGCAAATCTATGACAATATCATGTCCTTCCTACACAACAGAGCACCGGCATGCTTCTACAAACAGCGGGCTGTAAACTGCAGATCTCGAAAATGCCCCAAGGCAATTCACGAAAATTTTGCAAATAACCCTAAAATTATTCCAAAACCGACTAAGTTCTTAGATACGATTCAATTCTAAAGTCCCTTCCAAACACCTACTGAGTTGACCATAACCAAAATTAGGACTCAACTTATTACTAATATCTAAACTTTCTAAAGACCATAAGCGATTAACAACAACCGAAAAAGCAGCCACATATGGAAGGACCAATAAAATTCCCCAAAACAAGGACATGAATGACCGCGCCTAAGAAGGTGAAAGGAAACTAGCGAGAATTTCCAAGTGGCAAAAAGTCGAGCGTAGAACACTCCCCACACCACTCAGGCATGGGTGACCCTGTGTCACCCTCCCTAATCTGAAGGTCAGTCATTCCTCCAACCGTGATTAAGGCTGGGAATTAATTTACCCATTGCGCCCGGGTGACATTCCCACCGCCACTAGTAAGTCTCCCACACCCACTAATGGTGCCGCCACCCCAACGGGCTTCAGGGCTTCACAGTCCCAGCAAAGAACTCATGTCTTTATCATATTAATTTCCCAGATACTTCCGTAGGTTTTTCAGTGGTCAATTATGCCCAGGAATTCCCCAAAATGACCAAGGGTCGAGCGTGGAACACTCCCCATACCACTCAAGGCTCGGGTGACCCTACAACACTGTTTCCTGGGCTTAAAGAACAACCACTTTTACGACATAAACTGCGATATGTCCTAGTAGGCAGAATACACTAAGAAAGTCATCAACAACGGGAAAGATCCCAGGAGCTTACCACATGGACAAACCCAAACAACCTTCGAAAGATCTACACGATGTCAAATAAAGAAAACGACACTAACAAAACAATTCCAAAAATCAACTACGTAGACAACTCTAAACTCCATAGGGCTTCGGGGCTTTACAGACCCAGCAGGGAACTCATTTCTTCAACATATTAATTTCCCGGATACTGCCGTAGATATATACGTGGTAAAATTATACGCAGGATTCCAAGATGGCCATGGGTCGAGTGTAGAACACTCCCCGTACCACTCAAGGCTTGGGTGACCCTACTACACTATTTCCTGCGCTTAAAGAATGGCCACTACGGGAAATAGACTTCAATATGTCCTAGTAAGCACAGTACGCTGAGAAGGTCACTAACAGAAGAAAGGTCCCAAAAATTTACCAGGTAGACAAATCCAGACAACAACACTTAACCAAAAGACCCCAAGATACCTTAAACTCCCAACATCCCCATCATCGCTAACAACAAAAACAGTTCCAAGACTCAATTACGTAGACAACTCTGAACTCGATGACTAAAAACTGGAGAAAGAAGAAAAAGCATTAGGGTGACCCACACATCCACGCTGACCAAAACAATGTGAAGAGCCTTTGTTGCTAAGATGGGTTTCCCACCACACACCCAATGGATACAACAAACGGAACTTGCTGCAGCCCTTAAGTGTGCCAGAGCGCTGCCACCGCAGCCGCACGCTCTCCCACTGCGTCCAGTTACGCCGCTCCGCTTTCCATACTTTCCTAGTAAACAGGGCAGTCAAGTTGGCGTGTTGTGAAGTGCAGCGCACGACCTTTAGGTTATGAAAAAGGAGCCCCCCCTTTCCAGCAGAAGGCTTGAAGGGAAGACGGCTCCTCCGGTATCAAAGTCTCGTAAGGTGTGTAGGTTGGTATGAAGGTTCAATAAGGAGCTGCCAGGATGCCATGGCGTAAGAGTGCAGAGGCACTCTCTACCCACTCAAGAACTAGGCTACGCCAGCCTGGGCACTGTCGCCATAGAAATGATAGAAATGCGAAGCTCACACGCCACACCTACACAGCCGCGACTAACGACGACCGGGCGTCGCCACCGCCACTGACGCCGCTGCGTTAACGCACACTCGCGCGGCCCCCCTGGGCGAGCACGTTTTTGACACCACCATCTTTGGCGATTTTTCATTTTTTTTTGGCTGCGACAAATGCCATGAAAATTTATATACGTGTATCTTACATAATAGAGAATCTTGAAAAAATAATAAATTGTTTTATGCCCCAAAATAAAGGAAAAACAAAAAGTGAAAAGAGAGAAAAGACAAATTTGTGAGTGGGCAAGCAAGTTTTGACACCACCACATTTGAGGATTTTTCATTTTTTTTTGCTGAACAGAATGACTTCAAAATTAAGCGGGAGATACCTTACATGACAAAGAACTCACAAAAAAAAAATCAGAAAACAATAATAATATTTGGGTGCCAAAATATGTTTTTGCGGGGTCCGAACCCCTTCAAGTTCGGGCCCCGTACGGGGACCCGAACGCCCGAACGTTTGGAAGTCAGCTTAGGGGCCTCCGTACGTTCTGCCTGACAACCCTGTATATATATATATATATATATATATATATATTATATCTATATATATTCAGCCTCCTGATGAGTCGGTGAAACTCCGACAAAACAGTTTGTCACAACCCCTCTTTTGTTGTACTCTTCTCCCTCTCTGCCTACCGTTTACCTGGGAAGCTCTGTTTTACTATATATATATCTATATATGATAATATATATATATATATATCGTCACAAACAGATATCATATATGTATATATATATATCGTATTCATATGTATATATTTATAGCTTTCTAATGAGATGGTGAAACTTCAACGAAACAGTTTGTCATAGCCCCTCGTTTGTTGTCCTCTTCTCCCTCTCTGCCTACTGTTTGGCGGGCAGCTCTGTTTGACTATATATAAATGGGGTTGTAAGTTGTAAGGCTCTTGGCGCTCTACAGCCCCATTTATTTATTTATTTTTTAGAAAAAATGAAAAACAAAAACAGTTGTTAATGGCCCAGAGGCAATACCCGTTGATTTTTCTTTTTGGTAAGAAAAACAAAGGTTCTTTTTTTTTTTTTTTTTGGTAACTTGGTAAGGAATTTTGATTTGACCCTGAGGCAAAAGTTTTGTTCAGTTTATTTTTTTGCATAACATTTTCCAATAGGTGCAGCCTCCACTTATAGTGATCCACCCTGCAGCTCTCTTTTATGGTCACTCCTCACGGCACTCCATGTCAGCGGTGCAAGGTTCAAGTCTGGTTGCCGCCAACCACAATTTGCAATTAGAAGATAAATATTTTTGCTCTTGATTTGTACCAAACATTTTAGAAAATAAATATTTTTGGGGCTTTATGCTTGACAATGCTGAAAGGATGTTGTTGCCATTTGAGTTACATAATATTTTTGTCTAACAAACTTTCCAATTGTTTTTTTTCCTTCATAAAAAAATAACATTCTACAAATTTTGCATGCAAAAAACTCTGAAGTTTTGCATTAAAAAAAGTTCAAAAACTGTGAAGTTTTGCATGCAAGAAACTGTGAAGTCCAGTTTTTAGAAATAGTCCACTTTTTACCAATTCCTTGTTTAATTTAACTGTGCTAAGAACATACGGAAGAATTTGCAACTGAGAATGTCAGGGAACTCGTGTGTTGACATCATGCATGCCACCATCAGTCAAGTGCCTCTCCACTATGAAGAACCAAAGGCATTTTTTAGGGGTAACTTCAATAGAGTCACAAAAACGAGTTATCGTTGCACTACGGGGCAAGATAGAGTTTTGCAATGGCACTTCGGGCACCCTACCTGGCCAGAAAGCTGGGTTGTATACATTGCCCAAACTGCAATTTGAAACTGTATCTTGGCCCATAGTGCAGTTATAACTCATTTTTGTGACTCCCGCATAGTAGTTTCCCCTATTTTTCAAACCTGAACCCTCTACAGATCATATCTACTCAGGATTTTGTGTCTTTCGGTCCCATTCAGCAAAAATGGTGACTAATCTTGGGTAATCTATCCAGCTTGCTTGTTTACCCACTACTCAAAAACTATAGAAGAGTAAATCTTAGTTTCCTCTCTTTGAAGCATGAACTTAGATTGAAAGGTTTCCTGCCATCATAACTTCATAAGTCAACCCTTCTTGCCCCTGCCCCTTACCCACACGTTGAAAAAAAAAAACGCAATCACTCACTTTTTTTAATTTTATTTAAATTTTAACATCTGTAAGGACCCTATTAGTGGAGGTGATAGGAGCATCCTCCACCAATAGGACCCCAACAGGGCCAATACAAGATGGCTCCAATCTATTGGTTGTGAGCTGCACCGACTGGAAAGCAAGTCCAACATCCCATTTACAAACACAACAGGAACCAATGTCAAATATGTTACGTGTCGTGATGAGCAACATTGATTGCCCTTGTACTAGGGGATTAGATCATGATCCGAGAAGGGGCCCGCCTACAACTACAACCCCTAGCCTACTTATGGTGATGCTCCTCCGGCCCCTTTTTCACTAAGGAGAACCTAAACTATATTTGCACTCCTCCACCTCCGTTAACACGTGTTGGCGTGGAAGTCGGAGGGGGGAAGAAGTCATGCATTGGTGAATCTAGAGGGCGCCTCCCCAAATCCGATCAGAACGGATGAGATCAAACAAGAGAAAATGAGGTCTACCGAACTTAACCGAAGCACCCCAGAGCAGAATCACACCAATTTAGATCGAACCAAATGAAGTCAGATCATTCATACGAAATCATCAAAACAGTCAAATCAAAATCAAAACAAACAAGCGGGGAAATGAAATCCGAGCAGGTTAAAGCACTTCATTTTCCAGTCAGATAAAATCAATCAAAAGAATCAGATGAAGTCATGATGAACTGAGACCAGACTGAGAGAAAACCAGATCATTCCCCCGCAGTTTGCAGGCTGAGAAAGAAACTGGAAGGGAGAGGAAAGATCGAAAGTACCCCCTCTCTCCCCTCTCAACAACTGGGGAATGTTATGCACCCCCCCCCCTGTTATCCCAGATATGGTCCATCAGGGAAGAAGGAAGATGCGTTGCCAGCACCATAAGCAGCAACATGCAGAGCAGTGAAGGGTGGAGCGGAGGGAAGATAACCAGAGCGGTATGATCAAAATGCCATCCGGAAGATAACCAGAGCGGGATGATCAAAATACCGTCCAGAGGGGGGACAATCATTTAAACCACCAGTACCTTTCCAAGCTATTTTTTCAGAGGCGCGCCGGGTAATGGGCTTGGGCTGGCCTAAAACGGAAGGGCGGCCAACGCCCTTGCGCTGGCCTAAAACGGAAGGGCGGAAGCCGATAGATGGAATCGGCGGCCAGTGTTGATTTTCGGGTAGGCACGCAATGCCCCCCACCAACATATGGTAAAGGTGCTGGACCTACTTACTGGTTGCCCAATCCACGGGTTCATCTCCTCCTGCCCAACCAAGTTCAACTTGAACCAACGTCACAAAAGGAACAAAGCACTTCCTGAACCAACACTTTTGAAAGTGTGAGTTGATGATCAAGGGCTGTTATTAAACGATTTAAAACTCAGACCCGTCGCGCTCACCACCCCGGCGGTCGTTGTTCATGGCGTTGCTTTCATCATTACCTCTGTCGCGATCAGCACTTCATGACCTGCTATTGCTGATGCAGACGTGTTGCCATGCTGGGCCTGCTATGGCCGGCGCAGAAGGATTTCATGCTGGCAAATAGCTCTGTGCCGGTCGTCGTCGCCGTACAGGTCCGCTGTAGATGAGCAACCCCTGTCCCAGGGACCAGCACTGGGTGTGTGTCACATAACCTGCCCCAAGTGTGACACGTGTAATCTACCTAATCAAGGCATTTGGCAAGCGAAAGTGATGTCCGGGAACGTCTTGCTGCACCATACGCAATTAACACGCGAAAGTGCCCATATCCTAAGACCTTAGATACATGGGGGCATTGGGGGTCGGACAACCATTTAGTCTGTGACGAGCAACGAATGTTGGGTGCATGTCACGTGGCTTACCACAAGTATGACTCGTGCCATCCACCTAATCAAGCCACTTTGCAAGCAGAAGTGACGTCTGGGAAGATCTTGGTGCACAAAACACAGTTAACCCGCGAAAGTGCCCATATCCTACGACCATAATACACTGGAGCCTTGGGTGTGTGACGAGCACTGACTGTGCGACCACAAGTATTTATTACACGTGAGGCATTGTGCGTGCCCCACTGCATATCAGGTCGCAGGAGATGAAAGCTTTCAAGTCTTGATTACCACCCTACACAGTAATCACCCCAAAGTCTTGATCTCCTGAGACCGGATACGCAGCGGGGGAGTGGGTGTGTGACGAGCATTGACTGTGTGGCAGGCATTGAGTGTGTGACGAGCATCGGTTCCGTGACACGTCGCGTACCACAAGTATTACACACACGTGTCATCATCCACGTAATCAACCCTCCATTACCATATTTAAACTCGCCAAGTTTTTCCCTTAGCCATATTCTGGGAATGTGTTGGCGTCCCATGCACTCTTTGAACGCGGATGTGTTCATCTCCTTCGGATTGATATACAGCAGGGCGTTGAGTGTGCGACACGTGGCAGGATGACACACGCGACGTGTCATCGACGTCATCAACCCCTGTCATTCATGAACGTCTCGGCGTACCATTTGCAGTTCGTACGCCAAGTGCTGGACGAAGCACAGGAACTGTAGAGCGTTTGGGTTTGCGCCACGTGGCCTCCCATTTCTCTAACCAAGGAACGAGTCGAGAAGTCCCACGTTATCGTCTGGGAATCCTCTCGCATATTTTCCCCATTTACTCACGAAAAGATCTCTGTCCGAGACATTGACAAATCCTCCAAACACCTCATCCATGGTCGAAAACTCTAGTAGTTTGACATGGCCAAACGGTCCAAAACAAGACGCCACCTGGACGTCCGTCATATTACGTGTAATCTTTACGCGTGTCGCCTTCTCCATCCCAACCTCCGACGCCAAGRGACTGCCATTGACACAGTAAAGGGAGTCATCAGACAGCTCACCAGTGAGATTCRTCGTCCCCGCGACCTCCAGAAGCTTTCTATCAAACGGCCGTGAGACTGTTATGTCAGCGCCGTCAGGATCACTGTCCATGACCTTCTCCTTACCTTCCTTTTCCGTCCCGTTGCCCGGCCTTCCCACTCTGGGAGTGGAATGCGTCAGAGGAGGAGAAAGTGATGCCAATTCTTCTTCTTCCAGGACTGCAACGCTCAGCCTAGATCGCCGTATATCTTGACTAATCCAGCGACTGCTCAAGAAATCACTGCCTCGGATCAACTCTCCATCTCCATTTTCGTCCATTGCCCCTATGTTTAACACGTAATCAGTCCAGCCCCGAGGTCGAACCCCCGCCACTTTTCCCTGCCTCATGTCCACTCCGCAACACAGCGGCCAATCACCGAACAGAGTGGGCATGATGAGGATCCTGTCCAGCACGAAGGCGATGGCGAGAGCGTCCCGCAGCCATCCCAGCTGCAGCCTTCGCAAGCTGAGGTTCCTCTCGGGATCGCTGGCTGCTTCGTCCAGCCGTTCGTCTGGAATCACCTGTTGGTAGCGCAAGAAACCCCTCTCCGATGGAAACAGATATGAAGGAGGGTCCATGTCCCAGAGAGCGCAGTCCCTCAGCCGCATCCTCTTAACACTGTGTCCGCCCACTGTGTAGGTCGCATGCATCACATACGGCGTGGGAAAACGGTGGCTAAAGGCCTCGTCTATGTTGTTGCCGGGGCCAACTACTTCTGCATCCGCTGCTGTTCCGTTAGCATCAGTTACGGTAACGGAACCGTTACCGGATGCTGATGCTGCATCGGGTCCTGGTTCCAACCCTGAGGTTCGTCCTCCAGGGGCAAGAAGAGGAGGAGGAGCTCTCCCAAGTAGACCAGGTTCTACTGAGCTGGAGCCAGACGGGGGAACCGGCGAAGGGAGAGGAAGCCCGCTGTAGAAGAAGGATAAGCCGTTGACGAAGAGACCCTGAGGGAGTGCACCAAGCAGTAGCAGGCCGTCGAAAAGATGATAGTAGATGCCTGAAGGGAGGACCAATTTCGAGGTAGCAGATGGGAGAATCACTTTCAACATGTCGTTGAACACCTGCTGATCCCACGCTTCGCTATTGGCACCAGACAGTCTGGAGGCCCACTCACGGAGCAGCCGGAGTGAAGCCTCCCGTCGCCTGACTAACATGAGACCCACGTTCAGGTGGTACCTCTCCCCGTCGCACGGCGGCCAAGGGCCAGGATCAACGGCATCCAGCCAACCCGTCTTCTGCAGGAAACCGTAATCGAGCAAAGCAACGGGGCAGTCGGTGGAGCACAGAATGTCGGGCTCCGGATGGGAGAGGAAGTAGGGGAAGGGGTTTCTGAACCATATCTGGTCCACATCGGCCATCAGGACATCGAATCCGGCTTCCAACACGTCGATGATCAAGGCTGGCTTGAACTTCTGCATCTCCTTGAACTGTGGGGATCCCCATGCAGCCGCATCGGGGCCGAAAAACCCCAGTCTCGACTTGGCAACCGGAATCCCTCGCCCGTGAAGCGTCCTCAGCAGAGGCTCGTCCATCGCCACCACCAAGTAATTACCCATGCCCGCCCGGTTGGCAGAGATCACCCAATTGAAGATGAAATCCTCCCACGCAGAGTTCCCGAGGGTCAAGACGATGATGCTACCGTTACTGACCATTCTCGAGAGGAGCTCCTTCGTGATCAAGAAACTGTCGACGTGAGGGACCTGGACATCCTGAACCACCTCCCCTTCCCCTTCCTTCCCCGGCTGCGGCACCTGTTGCTGCTGCTCCGCCGGAGGGAAGGACCCGCTCGCCACGTGCTCGCTATCTCCGCCACCACTCTCCACGTCGCTATCGCGACCTTGCGTCGACCGTCGGGCTGTTCTGAGAAAGAACTTGCCTAGGAAGAATCGGGACCCCGACGGAAGATCATCCTCGTCATGCCGTGCGCGACTCTCAGCGGAACATGCGGACGGAAGTCCAGTCGTGTGATTCCACGTGTAGTCGGGATCGGGATTGGGATAGTGCAAACGGAAAGCTAGCCAATCCACGTCGCAGGGGACAAAGGTCGGCGGTGGCCGCCGGGAGGCGACGGCTGACCTGTACACACCCGGCCACCACGATAGCACCATATCCCACGTGTAAAATTTATACACTGCCAGGGCCGACAGGATAAACAAGCCCTCGTACACGAAGACGCCGTCCCTCCGGAACTGGCAAATTCTTCCCATCCAACTACGCCTCTTCATATGGCCGTTATCCTCAATAGACTGATGACCATCGCCATGGCTATGGCTTGTTAATCCCCTCACCGCGCCTGAAGGATTGGTAGTGCTGTGAGTACTGTCCCACCGGAGTTTGAGCTGGTCGTCGTGTTTGTTTTCACTTGAGTCCGACCTGCACGGTTTGTCAACTGGAGCCAGACTGAGTGCGTCCTCGCCACCACTCGCCCTGTCGTTCGCACCTGTCTCCTTCTCCTTCTCATCACCCTCCCTTTCACTCTCCATGTCGATCTACCCCAGGTTGAACCTGGCTAGGCGAGACAGTCCCTCTATCCCTCCCTCTCGATTACTAGAACTCTCTCTTACCCACCTTCCAAACCCCTTTCACGTCCCTTTCGATCCGTCTCCTTCTGGCCCTTCCATCTCCCCCTGCACCCCGCTCGCCTTTTCTCTCTCTCTCTCTCTCTCTCTCTCTCTCTCTCTCTC
>BFEA01001116.1:40158-58058 GCA_003427395.1 Chara braunii
AAAAAAAAAAAAAAAAAAACATATTCTCAAAAAATTCTGGAAAACATATATGTTATGTAGAATAACAATACAAGCAACTTTTGGCTTGGAGTCACGTTCAAATTCGTAGCCAATCATGAGTTAAAAATAAAAAACCGAAACATATATATATACATATATATTTTTTTTATTTTATTTTACGAAAAAAAACTTATGTTCGCCCGAACATGTTTGCGAGCTGTTCGCGCGAACTTGAAGGGGTGCGAACACGTTCGCTGTGCTACGCAGATCAGGCCTTCACTAGCGGTGGTACCGGCAGGCGGACCTCGACAGACTGCTTTCCTATTTCTGAGGGGGAATGTTGCCGAATTTTTCCGGCGTGAACGACAACCATTTTTGCGGCGTTATGCTGCCGAAATTGGGGTTCGCCAGACAACACTAAGTGGAAGGAGAGTGGTAGATATTTTTGATAGGTCCAAGGGAGTGCCGTCAACGTCAATGAAGGGGGAAATTGCAGCGTGACTATTGTGGTGGTACGGCAGGCCACACTAGAGGTATCAACAGTCGTTTGTCGGTTCGACCAGGCTTGTCAAGGCGGAACGACACGCGTTTTTTTTTGTGTGTGTGCGCCGGCGGTAGCAAGGTCATTGGCATTGGCCACGGTAAGATCTTTTGGAACCAGTGAGGCATGCGAGTAGGACGGGCGGTGTCGACGGAATCGACACTCGCGGACTTTATTTTTTTGTGAGGCTTGGTAGAAGTGGGTTTGGCAGGCGCCGTCATCAGGTGCTGGAAGGAATAGTGCAGGACCATCTGGGACTACGTGGGACCATCTGGGACTACGTGGGACTAGTTGGGACTGACATGGGACCCGTGGATTGTTTTTGGAACGTATGCGGCTCGCCGTTTTCACACTTGGGCCCACCCCGTGTGGGACGTGCGAGTGGAGAGTGAATCGAGACCATTGGTCGGTCGGGACTTACCTCGGGACTGCAGTCTTCATCGGCGACGAGTATATTTTACTTGGCTTTCTTGAGTGAGCCAGACATTCGACATCACTTCACTCAAGGTCAGTTGATGGACTCGGATTCCTGTCACACTTGTGTGAACTCACACTTTGCTTGACCCTGTTTGTTTTGAACGTTCAGAAGAAAAGGTTAAGTGTGTGTGGTCATGCATGTGAAAAATGGGATCTGACGGTTGTATGGGTTGCTGGATTTTCTGCACCTGTTGGTTATTTTTGTGTGTGCAGGTAGGTAGAAGGATGCTTGCAAAGGAGATTGATTATGCCTATTTGAGAAAAGGGAAAAGGATTGTCTTCTTTTTACTTCTCCCTTGCCTGCATGTCAATAAGGTTTCTTTGCTTTGAAAAATGTTAATTGTGTAAGCACCGTAAAACGAATTCGATTCAAATCAAGCAGATAAGGCTAAACGAATGTAGTATTTTCCTGAGGATTGACCCTTTCTATCCTGAATGACTTTTATCTATCAAATGGTTCTCATCTCTATCTCTTCGAACTTTTTTCGTCCGAGTTACCTTGAGCAAGGGAGAATGGGATCAACTGAAAATTTACTTGTGATGAACGCTCTCTCGCTTTCAAAGAAGTATCTGGGGCGGGGGTTCGTTGTTTTAGGAGCGACCCTGTTATCGACCCAGAGTGGACCGTTCTACGGGGAGGTACTTTGCCGATTCGGTGGAGACGGCCCGACTTCTGAGATTTGAGTCTTGTGCTCAGGCGAGGAGGAGGAGTACCCAAGACCACTTCCTAGAGGGAGAGACATGCAACACTTCAAGCAATGCACCTGATCAAGAATCATCCGCAAAGCAGCCTGTTATCCAAGAAGATTGAGAATTTATAGATACGTGTGTGCGTGCCTAATCTTAGGTCGGCGGTAGGATGGAATTAATAACTTTAGCAGCACGTCTCATCAAGTCAAAACTAAGACAGACCGACTACTTTGTCGGCTGCATTGAGGTTATTGTCAAAGCCAACTTCCAGTTGGCGGCTCAGCATGATATTTTGTCTCATCAAGTCTGACTTGAGGTGGTCAGATTTTATTTTGACTTTGTGTTGTTGGATGTATCATTTCAGATTGAATGTATCTTCCTATCGACTATGGTCGATTCCTTTTGGTGGTTATAGCTTTTCTATTTTACTGGTGTCAAAAGGGACTAGGATACTGTTGGGTTTCTCGCTTGGCTGAGACCGTCTTAGTCGACTGGCGTCCGCTTCGTACTTAGGAGATCAGCGCCCTAATGGACGAATGAAGTCCGGGTTCAATAGGCGTTTTAATCGCGCATACCTATACTACAGCGAACAAGCAAACGCCCTCAGCTGACCTACCTCTACAACCGCATGTAAAAGCTTTCGCACGTGGGTCAGTAGCTCTGTAGGGATACACCCCTAAGGGTGGTGACAACTCCTCAGGGAAGAAAAACTTATGCCCCGCAGGAACCTATCCTGTCGTAGGACACCGCGGGATGTACAGCTGGCGCACCCAGCTAGAGAGGCGAAGGGACGACGCCACCGCGACCGTCTTGGTGGTCCGCGGGATTATTTATGCGTCGTCCCAGAGTTGTCTCTTGGTTATGTTTTGTTTAAACTCCTGCTTAACACGGTCGGGAGAGCTCTCGCCTTCTTCACGACAAAAGGCGGAGGCCGATGTGCTCGACACCGCTCAACATTGTGACAATACCTCATTGGGACCCTCAGTTGCAGTGCCGTTTTCCAGTTTTTGTTCTTTGGGTCCCATATATCCTTGATCCTGTCCATACCCTTCCTGACCCAACTACTCCATGGGGGGTCCGAGCTGCGATACACCCTCCCATTTCTATCGGTGATGTTTCTATTGCCAAATAGGGGTTGTCGCATCACCTCTTCCTATGTGGTTGGCTGGTGTTTTTTTGGCAACGGCAGCTGACGCCAAGCTTTAAGAATCCGGGGCCAAAAATCATCCCTGGACAGATCTCTTCTTGCTTCATCCCGGCCCGAGTTCTTGATAGTTTGAGAGCGCCGCAGTATGGACTAGTAGCGGTCCTCCAACCAAATCCATGGGTGCACACCCTGCGGCGCCTGAGGGGCTAGCCTGGCGATCTGTTCCAGAACAAGGGAGAGCCATGGAAGATCTTGCATGAACAACATTCTCCTCACCCATTGTATCAGCAGTGTCATAAACTGGATGTCCGGGTCTAAGATTCCCAAACCCCTTTGTCTTTAGGTTGTGTCCGGGTCTAAGATTCCCAAACCCCTTTGTCTTTAGGCTGGATTACTGATGACCAAGCCACTTGACTAATGACATTCGACAACTCGCTATTACCTCTCCACAACAGGGCGGTTACTTGCCTTTTAAGGGATTTAACTGCTGCTTTGCTGAGAGCCCAGATTGCAGATTTGTACAAAAGAGCCGCCAATATTGTGTTGTTAATTGCGAGTGCCCTACCTATTAGAAACGTGTGTTTGTCATTCCATTGCAGTAATTTTTGCAGTGCCAGTTTAAGGACCCAGTCATTGTTCGATGTTGGTCTTCCAAGCGCCGTCAACATGATTCCTAAGACTCTGACCGGAGCCTCTTCTGGTAGCCATTTTACGCGTGGCAAATCCGGGGGGCGCGCCCCTTGGTGGTGGATCCACCAACCCAAAGTTTTGCTTCCCCAGTTAATGATCATGTCTGAAACCGTCGTGAACCTCTCCAACAGTTGCCTAATTTCTTCCATATTCTCGGAGGTGGCATCAACCATGATGGTCAAATCATCTGCAAACATCGAACAGGCCGGGATCTCCTCCTCCGGGATAGCAGAGATCTGCAGTTTGGTTACATCTTTGTTAACCCGAAGATTTGCCGCCAATGCCTCCATCAAGATGATAAAGAGGAAGGGGGCCAAAGGGTCTCCTCGGCGGACCAACCGCTGCAATGAGATCACCGGTGCTAGAAGACCGTTCACCTAAACGGTTGTGGTGGCATTGTGGTGTAGAATATGGATCCAGTGCCGAAAAGACGGGCCAATATTCATTTTCTCCATGCATTTATCTAGGAAAATGCCAGTCCACGTGGTCATATGCTTTTTCAAAATCAATAAAGACCACGCCTGCATTTTGTTTATCTTGTCTGGTCAACTTAAGGAGTTCATTAACCAACAAAATATTGTCATGGATCCGACGTCCTTTGACAAACCCCGTGTGCGTAAAGTGAATGATATCCTCTGAGACCGGGATCGAACGGTTTGTCAGTGCTTTCGCTAGCATTTTATAAACAATTGTGAGCAAGGTTATCGGTCAGTAGTTTTTTATATCCGTCCTATCCCCCTTTTTGTGCAAAAGGGTGAGAACACCTTGCCCTACCTACTCGCCCATGCAGCCTGATTGCCACACCTGACGATAGAAACCCATGAGATCCAAGTTCATTTGGTTCCAGAATGTTTCCCATAATTCTTTTGGGAGCCCATCCACCCCCAGGGTCTTTTCCTCTTCCATTTGCATTAACGTCGTCCAGATTTCCGCCTGTGACAGCGGGCGGTCGAGTTGGTCTCTTTGCGGACCGGTCAAGGTTTTCGTCATTGGTTTAAGGAAGTCCGTGATCTCCTCCTCTCTGGCAGCCCCCTCCTGCTGCGCACACCTTGAGGTGAACATATCCTTAAAAAAGGTTCTCGCAATTTTCATGCATTCGGGCGTGGAGGTTACCTCCCTGCCGGTTGACTGCAGATCATATAGCGCCTCTATGATTGACCTTCGGGAACGCGCTCGGGCCATACTGAAAAACTTCTTGTCCATTGACCCTTCAATCTGGTGACGGGTCAGCCGCCCCCTAATACGTGTCCCTTCCCAGCAGTGCGCTGCATAATCCTAAGCTTGTTATTGCAGCGACTGCAGTTGTGAGTTCTGTGTGTGTATGTGCGACTGTGTGTGTAGGTCATTTAAAGGGTCCTGCTGTTCAAGCTGATGATATTGATGGTGTATTTCCATTTCCTGTTGATTTCTACGGGTTGCCAAAATCTTGGAATATTCTTTGCACTTTTTACCAAGGTAAAACAGTCCATTGTTAAACCAGTCTGTCTCCTACTGAAAGTGTTGTTTTTGTATACACCAGAACACCCAACAGTCTCTAATGTAGTCTTGGAAGGATTTATGTTGCAGGATGGATATATTGAGTTTATAAAAGTCAGGCCCTTGATCAGGCTTCTTGCGGAATGACATAATTATCGTGCACATCTTGTGATCAAGTCCCGGGTGCGCGCTCGCAGGTAGGATCCCTGCCAAAAGCAACGAGCCCCCTATGTCTTCAGGGATTAAGATCAAGTCAATTTTGGACCTGGATTGACTTTCGGTCCCAACTTTCCTTAGGCATGAATAAAATCGAGTGTCGGGGTTAAGCGTGCGGAAGGAATCAAAGACTTTTAATGAGAGGCATAAATCCCTGATCATCCGCTCGTCCTCCTCCACATATGACGGGACGAGGGAGGGTATCTTCCATTTGTCCATCCATCTATCCGGGGCTGCATTACAGTCGCCAACCACAATAATTGGGACTCCGCCAGGGATTTGTGTCTTCAAGCTTTCAAAGAACATCCTCCTCTCCCCTACCTGGGCATAGTCGCACAACATGCAGAGTATTTCTAGTTCCAACGTAACTAGAACTGACACCCATCTGCCACCCTACTGCTCCACCACTCAGTGTACCGGTTCTGCGCGGGATTCCGGGGGAATCCAAATGGCCACCCCCCACACTTCCGGGTTTCGGAGCGTGCGCTCTGAATACCTTATGTGGCCACACCATCTTATGAATGTGGTTGTATTCCGAGGTGTCCATGAGGTGTGTCTCTTGGATGCATACTATATCCGGCCAGTTCCTACCCCCCACCCCTCTCATCAGGTCCCATATTGCATTTGCTTGTCTATTCTGCACGACGCCACACCGTTCACATTCAAGGATCGTAGATCCAAGTCTGCTGCTCGCTGGCATTGGTTCCAAATTCAGTCTTTACCATACACCGCTTTGACCGGGTCCATTGTGTTGGGGTTCTCATGTTCCTAGACAAACCCACGGTAGCTTCTCCCAGTCCCACGCTGTTCCACCTGCCCGGAGACCCATCCTGAGGATGGCACATAAACATTTATGAACATCCTGCTCCGTCCAGGTATCACTGGACCTGAGATTGACTGTCTGTAGGTCCAAAACTTGAGGATGAGTGTACCACTTCAGGCCGGCGTCTTTGTCCGGGTCATAGTGTATATAGACGTCTCTAGATTCGATTTTGTTGGGCCCCGATGCCACCGATGCTGTGGCCTGTGCCTCCGATGGTAGGGTCTCCACAATGTGTGATTCCAGCTGCATCTGCAGGATCCCTGCTGCTGCCTCAGATAGGCAGTTCCGCGGTTCCGCCCAGAAAGAGGACCAGCCCTGTAAAGTGATGCCCCCTTGCTTGTCGTTTTCAAATGGAGACAAACCCACCTCCCATCTCCCATTTCTTTTAAGCACCGGGATCAGCAATGGCGTTGTCTGGGAGAGGGGGTTTGTATCACGTCCAACTCGATAACATGTCCAAGTTTCCTTCTGCGCACCAAGACCAGTGGCGTATTCTCCTCCGGGTCCGGAGGTGCCGGGTCAGGGGGTGGAGCAGGCGGTTGCGCTGTCTCCTTGGTCTGTTTTTGCTCACCTTCCATCCCTGGCCCATCTGCAGTAGCTGAGTGAGGTGGCTGGAATCACGAAAAAACTATAGAGGCCAAACTGTGCCACGTGTCCGTCCAACTCACACCCGGTTGTAGTCCGTTTTCTAACACACACCTCAGGGAGGGACTCGTGTCAAGCACGGGGAACAAATCCAGATACGTTTTGTCCCAAAAGTCGTTTGTAAGGGGGCCATATTTTGCCTTAAGGTTGGCCATCATCCAGTCCGCTATAGCAACTAGCTTTTGTTCAATCGTAAGATGCTGCGGCGGTGCCCCTTCCCCTCGTGCCTTCTCATCCCTTTCCGGGGATAGTCCCTCAGGCAATACACTAGTGCTTTCCGGGAGGGGATCGACCTCCATCGGCTCAGGGCCAGAAGCTGCTTGGAAGGGGTCGGCCTTTGCCACTCAGCCTGTCATATGGTCTGACTGTGATCCCCCTTTTGTTGCTTCCGTTGCGTGTCCATTCTCCTCTTCCTCAGACCGGCCAGGCTCACCTCCATTCCCTTCATCCCGGTCTGCATCTCCGCCTGTCCCGTGTCAATCAGCGTGGGGCGGGGGACAGCTCCACGTTCCTTATTGCAATGGTCTTTTAACGTCTTGCTGACATTGGTTGACCCCCCTTCTCAATCCTTTGAGCCACCCTTCACGCCCTTGTGCTCCACCATATGTCTGTCCTGGCGGGGAGGACGTTCCCTGGTCTAGGATATATTGCTCCACCGCTGGGCCCAGGCCCCTACAGTCGATCCTTTCCGGCACAGGCCCCTTGTGCTCCACCATATGTGCCTGTCCTGGTGGGGAGGAAGAGGACGTTCCTTGGTCCAAGAAATGTTGTATCACCGTCGGGCCCAGGCTCCCACAGTTATTCCTTCCCGAGTTCCCCCCGTCTTCCACCTGCTTCTTCTGAACCCAAATCTCCTTACCACCCTTCCTTCTCACCGTCTTCCAGCCTGCATTTTCTCGGCTCTCCTGTGGGTTCGGCTCTGCCACCTGCACCTTCTCCTCCACCTTCTCCTCCACCGATGTGGCGGGGACCCGTGTGTTCGGGGGGCGTGACTCCCATTCCAGCTCCCTTGTTTTTTCCCATACCCACCCCACCGGCGTACCGTCCTTTGTTTGGTCCTCGAGATATACCCATCCCTCATGGCCCAGGTCCACCATGCGCCATCGGGTTACTTTGATAGGGTCTCTTAGTAACCTCTCGGTTGGCCAGGCCCGCTTTTGCAGGTGGAGCGGGCATGTGTACTCCGTACTTAGGTGGCCATATGCCCTACATTTATGGTACCATGGCCGCAGCTTGTGAGCGGTGTGGATCATATATTCCTTGACCCCTATCCGATATGGAATCACGTCATTGAGAAAGGCTGGCCCTGGGGGAAGTCTAGGGCCAGCATCAGGTAATCATCCCTTTTGGCGACAAAGGATGGGAGGGGGTCGACGAAGGCGACGATATCGTACATCATCCTGAAATCGTACACAAAGGCCGCCTGAATTTCTATTGGGATATGGCGGAGCTCAATCCAGTAGTAATCCTACATCAATTGTGCCCTCCTTTCCTCTGGCCCTAATCGGCGTTGTGGCACCCATGCATGTATCCGGACTTCTGACCGCTCACAATGTAGGCGCTTCCAACCATCAATCACCATTTTGTCAGATTCATGCATGCATAACACCGTGAATAGTCAGTTTGTAACGGGTTGAATCAAGAATTGGTCCCTGTCCAAATCAGCACTGCCTTTGAGGGTTTCCAGTCCAAGACCAATCCACTTAGCCTTGTCATTGACCGACTTGAAGGCGACTTCATCATGAAACACCCAATTGTTGGCGTGTTTCATGTAAATCTCATCTGTACTGGCAATACCGCTATTCGGAAAGGTTTTAACCATGACCTTCTCCCCCCCCTGTGTCACCACCTTAGTTTCTGATTGAATCAAGAATTTGGACAAGAAAAAGGCCCGAGCCGGTGGTAACCCGTCCAGAGGAATGTTCAAGTTCCCGGTCCGGGGCCCCTCCTGCCCCCGATGGATGGTGAGTGACTGACCTTTGAGCGGGTCCTTGAGTCTGTTTGCCCAGGTGGGTTGCTCCGGGTGGTTATCTGGTTCCTGGGGTGGAGGGGGGGCTACTGCCTAGCGGTGTTTTTTGCCTCGTGCCTCCATTTCCTTCTCCTCTTCCGTCAAAACCCCCGTATCCTCGTTCCACCACCGCAGATCCTCACCTTTTCCCAAGGCCATTGGTGCGGCGGCGGAGGGTTTCGGCATGTGTGTGGTGTGGTTCTGGTGAGACCATCTTATGCGGCGGAGGTGCTGGTTGTCTAGGTGTCTCATTGCCCCATTATAAAAGAGCATTGAGTCCAAATGTTTATGCGCACGTTATTCCCTGTTCGTCATTCTCATGGTGATGGTTTTTTCGGAGCTGTGATTGACGTCTGTTGTTGGATCAATGCATTTTGTGGATCTTGGCTTAGCCGTATATATTGGTACTGTAATCACATTTTCCTCTCAAGTGCAATTCTCTTCTCTTAAATATTTTGGTTTTTCAATTCCTGTTATTCCTGTTATTGTTTGCTTATTCGTTTCTTCTTCGTCCTAAATTTGTGTCGATCTGTGTCAATTATTTCCCAGGGTGAGAGATTTCACTATCCTGCACCTTTTCCTTTTCTTTTGTTTGCAAGACCCGAGGATGGCTGGGGCGAGCAGAGGTGTTGTGCAGCTGGCCACCCTACGATCCTTCCTTCACCCACCCCCCTCTGTCTCTGCCCCGTCACTACTCTGATGTCCTCCTCCACTTGGTCAACTGTCCACTCAACTATCCTTCTCAACGAACCCTCCCACACTCACTCCGTCACAGTCGTCTCGTATTTGCCTAGAGGAGGTCGCATCTTCAACACCGCTTTTCTCCCCCCTCCTCTCCATTCCGTTTGTTGCCCCTCGCGCGCTTCGGGAAGCAAAGTCGTACTGCTGACCACTCTACAATCCCTACAATCCTTCCCTCCCTCCCCCCTCCGTCTTTGTTGCTACTCCCTCCACTCGGTCCTTTCCTCGGTCCTTTCCTCTCGAGGCCAAAAGGTGGCATGAGAGAAGGAATTCACTCACCTCATCGTGAAGCACGTACGCCTCGGTTGATGCAGCATCTCGAGTCCTGCTTTTCTCCCCCCTCCCCCCTTCTCTCCGTCTGTTGCCTCGCGCACTCTTTTCCTTGTTTCCGCTACAAAGAACGACCACTCACCTTGTCGTGAGGCACTTACATCCTAGTCGAAGCTGCGTCGCGAACCCTGCTTTTCTCCCCCCTCCCCCCTTCGTTCTGTTTGTAGTCTCTCACACTCTTTCTCCCCATTTCCGCTGGTAAGAACGACACTCCTTCACGTAACAACCCACAGATTGCTCACCTTGCCCCCCGGTCTCCCCGCGCCAAGCGTCGGGATGTCCTACCTAATCATGCCTGTTGTGTCCGCTTCCTTCTGTGTCTCATCTCGATTGTTGCCGACCCCTACCTAGCCCCACCTCGTTGTCCTTGGTCGACATTGTACCTTGTCTTCGTTGTCCTCGTCGCTAAATTCATCTCCATGCCAAGTCCGATCGCGAATCCACCATGGTCATGTGCACAGCCTATTCCGTTCCGGAGTCCAGACACGACCGGTCAGCCGATCGTCGTTGACCAGCTATGGTGGCTGCTCACTCACCGGCTCTGGCGCGATTTCACGTGGCTGCGTCGTTACCCCGCAGTTGCACCCTGCGGTAGTTCGACGCTACCGGCGAGGTTCCTGTGGATTGATTTGTGAATGGAATTCCTATCCTTTGAACCTCTCTTGAATGGCCATGCAAAAGTTGTGTGAATCGGGATGGGCGGGTATGCCTTTGTTGAGAGGGGTTCGGAAAGGGGCGTGAGGAACATGAGCCTAGGAACATAGGGGTTGACCACGTTTGGGGCATTTGCGTGTGGATTTTCGTTGATTTTCATGTGTGTGCAGGTATGTATAGATGTGAGGGTTCGCTCCTGGATTGAGGATGATCTTGTTGATTTAATGCATGGTGTGTGTGACAAGATCCAACTGTGGCTGTGAGAATGATTGTCCCTGATTTCCTTCGAGACTTCCCCTTTTCTTTTTCATTTACACTTTCTCCTGCCGCACACATCTAGCGAAAAGGCGGGAGTAGTTGAGCGCTAGGTTCAATGCTCGACCTTCGATCAAACTAGGATTCAGTTCAAGTACGGCGGATTGCTCGCTAACCCGAAACTACCCCCTAATACCTCTCCACAGGGGAGGAACGGGCGAACCTCAGTGGTTAGAGCACCAGTTGGAAATGCACGTTGTGGTATAAGGTTGCGGATTCAAAACTCAATTGCAGCCTTGTGCATGGACACCGGCAGGGCGTTAGAATGACGCACGACTGGACACACACACCCTTGGGCTGACGCACTGTGAGCTTATACAGACACTGCCTGCGCACCACCCAAGGGGTTGTCCATGGTGTTGTATGTCGGGTCTTGATACTGCGTGGGTTGCTTGTAGTTGTTGCTTGTAGTTGTTGCTCGTCGTTGTTCTGTTGATCTCCCCAGTCTGACATATCACACACAGGGGCCGTTTGCAATTGTTGCTCAAATGGTAGTCTTCAGGTCACATGTCATAAATCACGAGTTCAAGTCTGGCTTGGGACTTTGGGGGGGGTTCTTGTCCAGCTTGGCCTGTCATCTCTTCAAACGAACACATAGTTCCCTCTACATAGTATTGCACATATCTGACCTTCCGACACACATATCTCGCTATACAGTTCCACAGAGCGCACATAGCCAAACATGGCCCTATGGGCCCATACAAACATACATAGCATCTGACCACACACATATACACAACTACGATACTGGGCTGGGGGGGTCTATCAGGTACGCATGCCTGGCTTAGCTCTTGGTGTAGGGTAGGGATATAAGTCGCTCCGGCTAGTCTGAGTTCCGCCTGGCCTTGGGTAAGCTAGGGGAACGATGGTAGGATGTGTCCACGGGCGCTGGCCTGCCTTGGTTAGGTAATCCTGGTGGGTAGACTCTCTGAATTGGGCCTGTAGAAGATTGCATGAGCCTGGCCTCCGAAGTTCCCGTATGGCAAGGTTCGTCTGCTTCCGCTTCCATTAGGGATGGGAGGTTAGCCCAGCCCTGGTGCTTGTCACTGTTGTCTGGTCCAAGTTGCCCTCGATACTAGTAGGGTGATGGTCCTGAGTGCTGGTCACACTGAGGTAGGATAGTAGGGACAGGGGGTATCTGGGAGTATTAACGCGGGGATGGGTAGGGTAGGTGGCCTATCTTGTCAGAACAACCATTGGCTGCCGCTACCAGCAATCACCGCAGGTCTGGTCCTTGGCCGCTACAACACCCTGGGCTTTATGATTAAAAAAAAAAAAAAAAAAAAAAAGGGTTCTGCTTTTTATATTATGGGTCGGACGTTGGTCATGAGCCTGAAATTCGAGGTCCTTGTCCAGAACACCCCAAGCTCTGGTCCAACAAAAAAGGGTTTCCCCCATGAGCCGGACCTACGCCCCTTGCCTATCGTCACCCACTGCCTATAAGACAGGGGTGCCGCAAGGGTTGAACGACTTATCCTTCAGCCGTTCAATATCGTGAAGGAGGGTCCCTTCACAATATTCGCTTCCGACACTTGAGTGTCTTACGCAACCCCGGAACCCATGAGAGGTTGCACGGATGTGGGTAACACATGAAGCGTCACCAGGATAGCAAATTGAGTGAGTACACATGGCTGAGCGTTATGGTCCCCTTAGCGGTTGCATTTGTTTTATGCGACTTCGCGAGGACCTCGCAAAGACACTTTAACTTCTTCTGAGTTATGGGTCATGACGTTTGAAAAAGGGACTAGGCTTATTTGTTTGTTTGAGTTAGTTTTATTATTTTTGTTGTGTATCGCGTGGTTGAGTTAGGATGTCCTAGTCGACCGACGTTGAAATGCGCGTGGGAGATCAGCACCCCAGCTGACGGTTCGCATACGGGTCCGAGCTACGCGTGGACCGCGCGTATCCCCTATGCTACAACGTACGAGAAACGCCCTCGGCTGGGCTACCTCCACGATTGCAAGTAAAAGCTTCCACGTGTGGTTCAGTAGCTCGGAGGGGATACGCCTACCCAAGGGATGGTGACAGTTCCCGCAGGTGGAGGTAAGTTACACCTCGCGAGACCTTATCCTGTCGTAGGGACTCGATGGAGGTATAGCTGGCGCACTCGGCCGGAGCGGCTCCGCCACTTCCCCTTTCATGAAGCGACTTGCAAATCTGCCAATCCTGCGTGATGCGGCCGGGAAGGTCCCCTGAGCGGGGACCGTACGCTCGACAATGTTCATTGAACGAAGTTTAGTTCCGTTCAATTTTTGAATGGAAAAGTCGCGTTCAATGAACGTGCGATTTCATAGCCAAAAAAAACACGTCCAGTGATCCCTCAAACGTATTCTAGAAGAGCTGGTTACAATGGTGGTTGTGGCCAACTGTTGAAGCCAACTGTTGAAGTCATCAACTTTGTCGGGTATTGGATGGGCGCTGATATTTGTCTCAGTGTCCAAATTTCCCGGTATATGATATCTCGTCCGATGAGATTTACTGCGTGTTCCTGCGCCTGGTACCCCTCTTTATCTCTTTCGTTGATTTCCCATGAAGCCGCACGTTTTCTGCAGGTGCAAAACCAATATGCTAGGAACCCTTTAGTCCACATTTTTTTACATGTATAGCCTCTCAAAAAGTTTGGCCATATCGGGTCTAGACAAGAGCAACAACTACAACTTGGAAGAGAGCGCTCAACCATCCATTCTTGAGAAGAAGTCAATGTGGAATGACAGTCACGACAGACTTTGGCAAACCCCCAAACCCCCATAACGCCGCACTTGGGAAGTCCCATCAAGAGGAATCCGATGGGACCTCCTCCACTTCCACAACTGTCATCTCCTCTGAAGAAGATCCCCCCCCCCCATTATCCGCATCAGCTCCTTCCTGTAGATCACTCTGATCCCCAAACAACTGATCTGCATTGATTTGCGCCAAGTTCTGCCAACTGCTTCACCGTCTTGTGTTTGATGCCGGCATCCTAACAGGGCGGTTCCAATCCAGCTTTCTTGAGCACTCGTAAACACTTTTTCTCCTCTTGCATGCACACAAACCTGTCATTGGCCTTTTTAGCACTTCCAATAAGCCGTGATACTCTCCCAAGTGTCATCTCAACTCTCCCTCTCCTACCACTCCGAGGCTTAGTGTTCGCTGCCTTCTCCATCTGTTGTTTAAGGTTAGTTCCCTTCTCCTTTGGTGTGCTACACCCTGCAGACCCTGTACACAATTTACTCGTTTGCACGCGCAACCGCTGCACCTTCGCCTCCGCTTCTGCTCATTTGACTTCCACCACAGCCCTCTTCTCCTTTAAGAGCTCCACCTCAGTTTGGTCGCATTGTCGTCTTTCTTGCAACTCCCGCAACTCAGCCCGAAGTCTCGACCGTCCCTGTTTTAGGCGCCAACCGTCCACTACTGCCTGGTGTAGAAATGTTAATGCTCCCACACTTATTTCCCGGTCTCAAGGCCTCATTAGGCCATCGATTCGCAACTTGTTCACTTTCCTTATTCCGCCTGCGCAACATCTCCATCTCAGCACGGAGCTCATCAATCTGCCACATAGACTCACTTGTTCCTACGATTTACTGATTCTCCCTTAAATCCCACACCTCCCTTCGTAAAAGCTGCAAACCTCCTTCCCTTTGCTGCTCGAGTTCTACCTCCTCTCTCCGCAACTCAATGTTAGCCTTCTGTAGGCGTTCCACCAAATATGTCGAAGCAAGCGTTTCCTCTATCTTTTTTTGGGGGGGGTGAACTTCATGCACCGGAGAGCCTGCTTAATGGTGTGATACAAGCATCCCCTTTAAGCAGGACCGGTATTGAAGGCTCCATCTATTGGTGGGGAGAAACACCTGCTGGAAATCGGGTCTAGTGTCCTTGTACATCTTCAAAGTCCTATCTTTAGCAGTGAAACATATGTCTGCTGACATTGCTAGCATTGCTAGTGTTGCCTACGTTGTCAACCAAGTGTCCTCGAAGTGTTATCAAAGTGCCATCAAAGTGTCTCCCTATGCATCATGGAGGCATTGCTTTTCACACTCCTTCCCTCCGTGATTCGTTGTTGATGATGGCCCTTGTCGTTGTTGCCGCTGCAGGTGCCGTCATCCTCTGCTGTTGATTCCCTCTGTCGTGTCTTGATGGTGTGCCCATTGTGCACAAGGGGGACTGAATCCTGGCCAGCGTCAGAGAGCAGGGAGGGGCAGGCCTGGGGTGGCAAGGCGCAGACGAGTTCGGGTGGATGGCGACGGACGAAAGTTAGGGCCGTGGCTAGGAGGGGTGGCTGTGGTGGTGGCGACTAAGAGTTGGGCTCGAGAGGGCAAGGCAGGTTCAGTGGAGTCGGAGTCGGCAGTCTCTCCCATTGTCTCTCTGTGGAGAGCCAGGGTTGCCATACCAGGTTGTTTGCCTGGTCCGGGCTGGACAGTCTGTTCTTTGCATCCGTGCACAGGTCGAGGAAGCCCTGGTGGATGTCATTCTTTTTTGTGGCTTCAAGTTCATTCTGTAGCATCTCCCACATCTCCAACCAGCTGTGATTGGTCTTAGCCGTGATCGTGTCTGTGATGGAGGCTCGGGCATGCATATATCCGAAGGTATGCTGTTTCCGTTCAAATGCACAACTTATTCTCCAGGTGGCCATGAGCACAGCCAGACATGTGTACTTGGCCATGAATGGTGACCAGTCATTGTTGTTCCATGGTAGCCTGCCCAAACGAATTGTGCCAGGGTCCCAGGGGAGGTGACAGTCAGTTAAGTAGTGCCAAGCTGCATCCCACCACTGCCAAAGCTGAGCCACCATCGGGCACTCCAGCAAGCAGTGTTCCAGTGTGGCTCTTCTTCTAGGGGTGGAATGGGTACAACATGAGCACAGCGGTGACATTACTCCTTTCTGTTCCAAGTTGGTTCATGTGGTTAGCCAGTCCAGCATGGACAGACATCTGTGTATGATCTGCCACTGCAGGGCTCTGTGACTTGTTGGATTTATGTATGAGTACGTAGTCCATTTGAAGGACTGAAATGCATCCCTCCCTGTCGATGAGTCTCTTTCCCAGCGTCTGGAGACGTTTTTCATAGTATTTGCCGGTTTACGGGCGTCCCTGTAGCCGTTTTTTGCTGTGTATTGCCACGGTGTCATTTTGTTTTTCTCTTCCCACCTCCACAACCATTCCGACGGGTCGAAGGGCAGGTCTTGGATAGGGGTGGTGGGTTCATAGAGGAACTGTTACAGGCCTTGCTTGCGATCCTCCACCACCCGCACTCTAACCAGGTTGGAGGTGGGGCTTTGTATGTCTAGCTCCTCATTCCGGCGAACCTCTGACTACCTTTCTCCAGGGAGATTGGGTTCAAAGGCTTCAAGCCTTGCGTTCCCCTCCCCCACCTGTTGTATCCTGGAGACTGTCATCGGGAGGTGGATGGCGTCTGCCTTTACCACCCAGTCCCCTTGCGCCAGCGTTGGTCCTTTTTTGAGAGCCTGCACGCAGGCCAGTGGGATTGCTTCTTGGAGCTCCCTGAGCCCTTGGTCTAAGTCTCTTAGTCTTCCTGTTGCATTTCGCTGGTCTTCCACTGTAGTCCAGGTCCCTGATTGGGGGTCCCACAAATCTCCCACTTTGTAGATGCCTCCTTTGACCCATTACAGCCATCTCGATCTTCCATCGAGTGAGAATGACCTACCCTCGCGATCGAGCATCTGGGGGTGGCCAAAGAGTGGTTGACGCCATATCTCTTCCCACCTAAGTGGTGAGGGGGTCTGACTGGGGCCCCTGTCCCACCAAAATTTGATTAGCATTGGCCACAATGGGTCAATATGAAGGTCTTGCTTGGCTCGGCCCCTATGGTCGAGAACTTCGAGGTCCACGTCCCTTCTAGGCGTTCTAGGTATGGACCAGCAAGAGTTGGTCAACCATTTCAACGGATGGACGTGCGTTTGAGGGTGGGAGGGCGGGGCCCCATGGCATGTTATTGCCCAGGAGAAGATGTATGAGGACCTTGAAGATCAGTGCTTCGGTTTCTTCTTTGAGGTCAATAATTCCCAACCCCCCCTTTGGACCTAGGTTGGATGATAGTGTCCCACACCAGGCGGTTGATTGCCCGAACATCGTCATGTTTATTCTTCAACAGGTACGCTGCTGTTGCTCGTCTGAGTTTAGTTAGTTGTTTTTTATTCAGTTGCCAAAAGGCAATCTTATACCAGATGGCGGCAAAAAATTGCATTATTGATTGCTAGGGCCCTTCCCACTATAAAGGTGGGTTTGGCGTCCCAGCCTGTCATTTTTGCAATTGCTAGATACACCAGCGTGTCGCCAAGGTCTGGGTGTGGGCCTAGAGCCATGATGCTCACCCCTAATACTCTTATCGCTGTCCCTCTCTCCTTCCATGTCACTTGGGGGTCCATTGGCGGGGGGGGGTCCCCTGGGGTTCCAGCCACCACCCCTCCATTTTGGCACCCCAATTAACCTTCATGTTTGCAGCTATCTCCAAGAGGTTGATCGTTTGTGCTAATGAATGAAAGCTGCTGCTGTTGGCTGTGCACAACACCGTGAGATCATCTGCAAAGAGGGCGGTGACCGGGATGCGGAGGTACAGGATTTCAGGGACATCCATCCTTTACGAACCAGTCCTTGTTGCAGCCACATATGCAGTACTGTTAACAGGTGCCGCTAATCTGAGCTCCCAAAGCAGGTAACACCAACAACATCTCGGCGTTTGCAAGTCCTAACAGGCCTTGGAGAACTGAACCGTCGCAGTTGGCAGTCGCTGGAAAACAGATCGCTGTGGACACTTCCGAGCTAACGTCTAGGGAGACCACAGTTAAAATAGGTCCTAATAGGTGCAGCAATCACAATTTACCGCAGTAGAATAGGATAGAAGAGACGGAAGACAGAGAGGTAAAGAAGAAGAATATAGGCAGGACTACAGCGTGTTGACTCTCGAATAAGTACAAAAAACGTAGCCACACTACCGTAATACGATTTTTACGGCAGTTTCAATGTGAGTTGCTGGTTGAGACAATCAGTCTTCCATAGCAATCATATCAGAAATAAACGTCAATCAAGCAGTTTCCTCATGCAAAGAAGAAGACAATGACAAGTAGAGAGAGAGAGAGAGAGAGAGAGAGAGAGAGAGAGAGAGAGAGAGAGAGAGAGAGAGAGAGAGAGAGAGAGAGAGAGAGAGAGAGAGA
>BFEA01001116.1:91744-128259 GCA_003427395.1 Chara braunii
CACACACACACACACACACACACACACACACACACACACACACACACACACACCAACCAATCCCAACGCCCACCCCCCACCCCCTACTGGGCCCAGACAAACCCGGGAAACAGCCCCCTGTGACCACGTACGCGGGCCCTAAATTTGCGTATGCGCGCATACATATGCGACACGTATGCGCATACGTGCATACGCGTATGCACGTATGCGGAGCCCGCGTACGTGTACGCCGTGCTACCCAGATATATACATACAGGGTTACCAGCGTTCGGGACGGGCCGAACGCCCGAACTCGAACGCCCGAACGTACGGGACCCCTTCGGAAGGCGTTCGGTCGTTCGGGCCGAACGCGGACCAAAAAAAAAAAAAAAAAACATTTTCAAAAAATTCCGAAAAAAAAACTATGTTATGGAGAAAAATAAACTTAACAACATTTGCCTGAACACTACATCCAAATTTGTTACCAAATTTGAATTAAAAATCAAATACAAAAAATAAACACTACGATAAAAATAAGAAAAAATAAAAAGAGAATTAAAATGAGTGAGTGTGCCAGCACCTTTTTGACACCGCCATCTTTGCCGATTTTTAATTATCTTTTGGCATTGACAAATGCCCAGCAAATTTACAGATATATAGTTTACATAATCAATAACTCGTTAATTTTGCTTCAAAAATAATAAATTTTTTTAGGCCCCGAAATAAAGTGAAAACAAAAAGTTAAAAGTGAAAAAAAAACAATATACTGAGTGGGCGAGCACGTTTTGACACACCCATCTTTGAAGATTTTTAATGTTTTTTTTGGCTTAGCATAATGGCTTCAAAGTTTATAGGCGTGTAGGTTACATCATAGAGAACTCACAAAAAAAAATTCAGAAAACAAAACTTATTTTTAGGCCCCAAAACATTTTTTGGCGGGGGCCGAACCTGGAGGTGTTCGGCCCCTGAACGGGACCCCGAACGCCCGAACGATTGGGGGCCAGCCCGAGGGCCCCCGAACGTTCGGTCAGGTAACCCTGTATATATATATATCGTCACAAACAGAACTGCCCGGTAAAATATATATTGTCACACTGTGAATCAGAGCACCAAGGCGAAAAAAAGCAAAACAAGGAAAGAAAAAGAAGTTAGGAAGGAAAGCCCCACCTGTTCATCACCTCTTACGTACAAGGCCAGCCACGAGGATGACAGGTTGAGCGCTGGCTGCCCCCATCCCCGTGTGTCACAAGGACCCACTTGCACGCTGCCAAAAGGCAAAGAGGTAAAGAAAAGGAGGAGGAAACCAGACCTTACAGAGGCAAGAAAAAGAGAAAGGGATCCAATCAAAGAAAAGACAAGGGAAGAAAGCAAATGACACATCCCACAGATAAACCAATTGTCACTGTCACTACACATATTCTTTTATTTTATTCTTTCTTTTTCTTCTTTTCTTTTTCTTTTCTTCAAAAATTTATACATTTTTTCCTTCTTTGTTTTTTTCTTTTTGTTTCAATTTTTTTTTCCCTTCTTTCTTCAACTCCACATCGGTTGCTCCTTTTGAATGCCCGTGCCGGAAGTGCGAGGGTCGTCAGCGCGCGGGCAAAGGTCTGTCTTGTCCTGGTAGGAAGTATGTGGGCGCACAATTTTAAGGCGCGCGTGTGATTTTTCTGATTGAATGGGCGGCCGAGGTAGCCGGCCGACCCGTACTAGGCCACGAGATTGGTTAGGGGGTGAAAGTCCGTTTTGGTCGGCGTGCGCGGCCCACAGTAGGACTGACGTGCCAATAGGCACATGGGACGGCCACGGCGCGGGGGGGTGGACTGGTGCGAACGCTTAAGGGCGGCGGGTACAAGTGCGGGCTGAAAGAGTGGCCTGGGCGGTATCCTGGCCCGGAGCGCCACGCGGTACCGTTTTATATTGGGAACCGCGCCTGCTGGTTACAGGCTTGGGCTTAGCCCTATTGGTTACAACAACGGACCGGTACGCAGTAGACACAAGGATCGAGGCCAGAAGGCGGCAGCGCGGTAGCAGCGGAGTATAACCAGGCTTGGGCTTAGCCCTATTGGTTACAACAACGGACTGGTACGCAGTAGACACAAGGATCGAGGCCAGAAGTCGGCAGCGCGGTAGCAGCGGAGTATCGGGGAGACTAAGGGGTTGAGGGTCCCGCGGGACTATCCCCCTCAGTTTTGTTGGGGGAGTCTGGTCGCGGGGCCGCGCCTCAGGGCCAGGGGAGGGGGCGTTGGTGGGGCCCGTGGACCGCTTTTTCTTTTTGTCTAAGGCGGTCCCCCTTCCGTATATCTGGGGATTATTTAAAAAATTGATTATTCTATGTCTATTTTTCTTTCTTACTCTAGAGTTGTAGAGGGTTGGTACTGCGCCATCGGGGCCGATCGCCTGGGCCGCCGGCCTGGTGAGGTAGGGAGTGGCCTTGAATTGCTGAAGTGGGGGGGGCAGCGAGGAATCGAGTGTTGTTGATCCACCCGGGGGGCTGCCCCAGTTGAGGAATAGGGCGACTGTTAGGGATCAGATTGGCGAAGAGGGGGATCGGCATAGGCCAATGTGCAAGCGTACTCCTGTGAAGATCCGGGAGCGAACCCGGACGGGGGTCGCGGCCTGTGCCAAGACTGGTGTGTATAAAGCGGAGGAATCCCTTCCGGAAGGGAAAGGCGATCTGTGACACGAGGAAGGTCCACATGGCCCCCACGGAGAAGTGGTATCTAGGAATGAACCCGGATGAGAACCGGGTTAGGGGCGTGCGAAAGGCAAAAAAAAAAAAAAAGGGGGGATCGTCGTTCTAGATTTAATAATCTTGTGCTTCCTTCCTTTTTTGTCTTTCGAGATCGACCAACTTGCTGACGCGTCAGTTGGGGAGAAGGGGAAACGAGGGAGGTTGTTCGACTACTGTATAAGTCCGGAACGAATCCGGACGCAGATCGCGCCGGGTACGAGCAAGAGAGGTAAAAAAAAAGGGGCCGTGGGGGCTTTGACTCGAGGTAGCGCTATTTGGGGCATCTGCTGGATCCGGAGTGGTAAGGAGGAGGTCTGTATGACCCCTGCGCCAAGCTGGCGCATGTAAGTCCAGGATTGAACCCGGACGCAAAACGAGACAGGGGTGCAAAAAAGAGGCACTGCCTCGTGCAGGTCCTTCAGGACATCTGTTAAAAACTGAAAAGATACAGAGAAGATTTGCATGGTCGACTGGGCAAAGACGATGTGCATAGATCCGGGATGAACCCGGACGCGGATCCGACCCCGAACGTGAATACAGAAAATGTAGCGAAGAAAAAGGGGGGGGAGCGTGTGGCCTTCGGCGCCACTTCGGAACACTGCCGCGGTCGGAAGTCCTTCGGGGCATCCGTTAGATTGCCCGTATAAGTAGAGGAGGGTCCGACGGCCGAACGTTTTGGTTAGCATTCAGGAGCCGTCGGACTGTGTAGCTCGGGACGTCAATACTGGCTGGAGGAACGCGTAGCGGAGGAAGACATCGCACTGGGCATGGGGAGCGAGGCAGTAGAGACGGGAGAATGAACCTAGGCGCGGGGGTGCGCCAGGTACATCCTGCATAGTGAGAGGTGGGGCACAGCGAGAGGGGTCACCACGCCTGGTTCTCCATGGAAGCGGACGGGCGAGTTGGGTGATGACGAGTTGGGCCGACGGGGATACGAAGGTAGGGAGAACGGTCGATACAGTGGAGGGAGAGGGCTGAGTGAACCCGGATGGGAAGATGTGCTGGGTGCGTACGAAGCCAGGGTGAAGGTGGCGGAGACGAGGAAGGGGAGGTGAAGGAAGAAGATCGGTAGCTTGCCCGATTCTCGACGGAATCGGGCGGAGTGAAAGCCAAAACTTAGGTTCCGGGGTCGGGCGGATCTAATGGCGGGTTCGGAGTTAGTAGAAGGTCTGTGGAGAACGAGCTAATAAGAAGAGGGGCTACGCGGGGTGATGGCGGGAGCAGATACGGAAAGGGGCGAAGGAAGAGTATCTCGCTCATTTCCCTAAGGAAGTGGACGAGGTAAGGATTGATCCGGGGTTCTTTGCCCGGGCGAACTGCATGGTGGAGTCAAAATTGACGTCAGAACAACGGAATAGGGGTCAGTAAAGAAAGGGGGGTGCTCTACTCAGGCGGCGGCATTCCAGGTTGAGGGGTACCGATTCGTCGTTTTACGACTTGATTTCAACCCACTTTCCATACTCAACCTAAAAGGCTTTGACCCTGGTGATTTTACTGTTTGTTAAGGGTTTCACCCAGACTTTTATTGAATGGCAATTTAACAAAGGTATTGAGTATTTAATTGAGGAAGGTTGGATTGGCGATTGGGGCTTGCATGGCTAAAGCGAAGGGGTATGAGCATAGAGAATGGTTGGGGTTGACTCCGTGTAGTGCGTGTTTGTCGTTCGATTTCTTGATGTGATTGCAGGTATGTCCTGTGGCTCGGATTTTGGATTTGGATTGTCTGCGAACCCATATACATATACATGGTTGTGAGGGGTCCCACTGTGCCTGTGAGAAGTGATCGTCGCAACTCTATCCCCCTTATGAATGTGTGCGTGGGTGTGCTTAGGAGGAATGTTTGTGAGGCCTAGGGGGCCCCACGTTAAAAACCTGTTCAAAGGTTGAGATTGAGGGGCATAGGGAAAACCCTCCCTTCTGCCTGTTTGCGTCTTGGGGGTTTCTTAGTCGGACGTTGGTCCTGGGCCGAGATTTAAGGTCCTTGTCCAGGACATCCCAAGCCCTAGACTCTGCAGAGGAGGAATTTCCCCTCGTACAGAGCCTATTTGCATTGGTCGTCGAGACACCCCACCCTGAAGGTGGAAGTGCCGCGAGGGCCGAACGGCGTGTCCTTCAGCCGTTCAATATCGTGAGTGATCCCTCACGATATGTTCCTTCAACCATTCAATATCGCACAGGCCGGAGCCGCGATTACCGCGTACGACTGACATCGGTGGTCGGTATAGAATTGGCCTGCGGCCGCGCAGCTTTATGTTAAAGTCCTGCGCGCGGTGTTTCGCCGCCCCAACTTCTAAAAGTTATGGGATCGTCGGGCTCGCACGTAGGCGCAACGCTTGGGATTATTGTAGGCCGCCGGACCACCCGTAGAGGGGAAGGGTACCCCAAGGTCACAATTCTTTTTAAAACAAGGGGACCCTTGCCCTATTCCCTCTTCTTGTTTCCGTGTGTGTTTTGTTTGCTTTTTGAGGATTATTATGGTTGGACGTTATAGTCTGTGGCAACCGTCAAAGTCAAGCCCCTTAACTTTCGCCCAGGCCCGGGAGAGACTTACCCCTAGGACCGCGAGGAACGACCACCACCACAGGTTCTGGACCTATGTACCACCCGCTCTGCACAGAGTGCAGAAGAGGGTGTGTGATCTTCAACCGCGCATGGCGGTTGTCCAGCGTCGGGAGATTAACCCTCAAGGCGCGTGTCAGTCGACACTTGAGTGTCGAACGCGACCCTCGCGATTAGCGAGGACCGCCTTAGTATGGGTACTACATAGTACGCCATCATTGCGACTGTTTGCGTACGCTTGCATTGCGAGTCGATATGAGTTAGCCCTCTTGTTAAGTCTCGCGCGCAATGCCTATCCGTGTCGAGGTTGATCCAACTCCTGCGTGACGCGGCCGAGAGGGTCCCACATTGCCGCGCGCGGTGCCGGACCGATGCGCACGACAACGTGGATGTTCTCACAAGGATACCCAAGGGGAGCTACTTCATCACAACATTCAACAGGACGGCTAGCACGGACCATCCCATCAAAACAGTCCTGACAAAGGTCATGCTGTCCACATGTCAAAAAAACAGCAAGACGTTCATCACAGTGCGGCATCATGCAGTCCTGATAGCGTCCTTGAGCACAAAAGGGACAACGAATATCTGGGTGACAAGGATGTGTACAATGAGGAAACGTTGGACACCCTTCGGCACAGACGGCGGTGGCTGCAATAAATTGATAATGTTGTTGGCATATGTGATGAATTCCGCAGCCAAGACGCACCGCGTCCCTATCCTGACAGGTGTCACACGAGAGTCAGTCAATAATCCAGGATAAAAAGTATGATTCGGCAATGCATACAACAATTCATTTATGTTGAAAATAGCCTGAATCATTATCCCACCATCCCACAGTTCCCATTGGGCAGCTGCATGAATAAGCGCCATATAACATACAATGCCCGGGTCTGTGCAAAGTACAAGCAGAAATGTGACGATGGTCATTAAGGTCATCGCCTGGCGTCGCATGATGCATCATAAGGTGGCGACGATGGAATGCAAGCTGTAAGACATTTACAATAAAGCCTCCTGAGGTAGTATAATTACTACCTTCAGGAGGTGGACCATTGTGGTCATACAACAACTGATTTTCAACAGCGTCAAGCTGATAAGCAATCATGACAAAATGGGAAGCAGTATAACATTGACACTGATAAGCCGGTAGGCAGACATTTGTGGCTGTCAATCCACCAGTATTTGGTAGATCTGCCCTCAGATCCGATTCGATCACCACTGAAAAGCTAGATCTGATCTGGCAGGGTCGGCGCATGAATGACGAACGTCGTCGACATGGCAAAGCAGGCTGTCGGTGAGACAAAGAACCCCGCAGATTAGCATCAACACGATGTCGAGAGGAAGTGGGACTTGGAGGAGGAGAGAATGAACGAACCTGCCAACGTCCCAATATGGACGACGAAGACAAAGGAGGGGCCGATCTCAGTCGGCGTGGGGGCGCAAATGAAGAAGAAGAAAAAGAAGAAAAAGAAAAAGAAGAAGAGGAGGAGGAGGAAGAAGACAAAGAAACGGATGATGGAGTAGAAGAAGGGGAAGTAGAAGAAGAAGAAGAAGAAGAGGAAGAAGAAGAGGAGGAGGAGGAAGAAGAAGAAGAAGAAGAAGAAGAAGAAGAAGAAGAAGAAGAGGACGCTGGCAAAGAGGAAGGAGATGGAGAGGGAGGCGGAGAGGGAGAGGAAGGCGGAGGGGAAAGCGAAGGGGAAGGGGAAGGGGAAGGAGGAGGAGGGGGAGGGGGAGAAGAAGGGGGAAGTTGAGAGGAAGAGGGGGAAGACATAGGAGGGAAGATGGACAAGATGGGGAGCGGGAGGGGGGAGAGGAAGGCGGAGGGGAAGCGGAAGGGGAAGGAGAAGGAGGAGGAGGAGAAGGAGGGAGAGGAGGAGGAGGAAGTGGAGAGGAAGAGGGGGAAGACAGAGGAGGGGAAAACGGACAAGAAGGGGGAGGGGGAGGCGGAGGAGGATGACAAGATGGAAAAGAGGAAGGGGGAGGAGGAACGGGGGAGGGAGAAGGAGAAGCGAAGGAAAGGGGAGGAGAAGGCGAAAGAGGATGATGCACGGACCAGCAAAGCATACGTCGAAACCATTGTGTAAGACGAGTTATATGTATAGGTTGTCGACGTTGACGAGCACGAATGTAACAAGTCCAATGTAACAAGTCCATCCTCGGGCCAATGTCGAAGGAGCATGGCCACGGGAAAGCAAACGACGGACAAGCATGGTTGCCGCGGTTCTGAAATCATGCCAATTGTCACAATCTGCTCAAACCTCGTAAGCTGGCCGGTGAACACACCTGTAGGCTAATAAGACATAATGTTTGACGTAGCACTGGGATATCGTATAATAGGAAAATCCAATGCAACTGTCTTGTCAAACACACTCAATCAGAGAGATTTGTCTGCTCGTGTCTGCAGCTTCGCACCTAAAAAGGTGCACGAGCCATCAGCCGCAATGGTCTCCTTCCATTCAAGACCATAATAGGTTGGCGATGGTGGCAGGCAACCAAAGGTAAGAACATCATCAATGAACCGATAAGTGAAAACATATCGGCGAGCTGCAGAGGGATCCACACGCTGCAGGTTGTCCACGTACTGAGCCTCATCCCAATAGAGTGTGATGTTAGCAATCTTAGGACCAGCGTTTGTACCCATGGGAATACCAACGTCTTGATGATGAACAAGGCCATCCACTGTATATAAATATGTACTAGTAACAATAAACCAAAGATGTTGAAGAATGTCAGACACAGAAAGAGTGTCAGATCCCCTATCCGTAGTCCATTCCTCTGCACGCGGTCCACGGACCACCATACGAAGAGCAACACAGGACGAGCGTGACCGTGTATGTTGTTGTGCCTGCGCAAGAGCATAGGCATGTGCCTCATCAACAGCCTTAGCAACATTATATAAATACTACTAAAAAAAACAGCGGGTCTCGCGTGACGCCCCATGCGAGACCCAGTTCCCAGCTCGGGGGACTAGGCAGGCGGTCGATGTGACGGGTGCCAGTGAAACCGGCTGGGCCCAAACGAAAGCGTGGGGCGAACAAGCCAGGCGGGGCCCAGACGAAAGCGTGGGGCAAAGGCAACGATCTCGGAAAGGTGGGGCTGCGAGGAGCGTTGTGGCTGGTGACCACAGAGCGGAGCATGGGCGCGCGCGCGCGCGAGAGAGAGAGAGAGAGATTATGACGATGATGATGATGCTGATGACTGCTATTTTGGTTGTTTCTGAATGTGTATGGTGGTTAGATACACGCACTCGAATTTGCCATGATTGAATCAGCCGCGATTTTCACGGTTGCTATTTTGTTCATATCTGGACATGATCGTGGTTAGCTACATCTACTCAGATCTGCCTGTCGGAATACATAGACAATTGTTTCGTGGGGCATACTCTCTCTCTCTCTCTCTCTCTCTCGCTCTCTCTCTCTCTCTCTCTCTCTCACACACACACACACACACACACACACACACGACGGAGCACAACAAACGCGAATTAGGCTGTAAATACCATCCAAGCAAATTAGAAATCATTGGAAAGTCTTGCCAGAGAAGGTGATAGCCCTGTATATTTGATTTGTCCAACGATTTTCATTTCAAGAAGTAAAACATGCGCGTCGTGTTTAAATGTTGTAGGAGGTTTGAGCTTTGACCATTAGCACAACTATATTCTCAGTGATGTGGTAGATAGCCTCAATCTGGACAAAGCAAGAGCCTACTTATGGTCAGACAACCCAAACAAAGAATAATATATATCGAAGATAGCTTGACACTACATCACGAGAAAACCATCTGAAGGGGAACTAGGAATAATTGATCCAAACAGGAAATGGAAGCCCTAAAGGTGAAACTCACAGCCAGCGTCGTTCCGTTGAGCACTATTTCGATGCGATGCGGTAATTTTCATGCACGAGCAAAGTCACGAATTTTCGCTCCCTGTAGGAATCCACCGCGCGCGCGGAGATGTGTGCTTTCCTTCAAAATTTTGAAGTACGGTGTGAGGAGGAGCAAGGGGCAAGAGCTCGGAACGCCACGTCACGCCACACCTCCGGATGTGGCTTCTCCGAGTTCAACAAAAGACAAACAAGCACTAAAGAGGGAAAGCGGAGGGAGAGAGAAGGGAACATTAGGTAGAGGAAAAGGGAAGCAAAATGTAACTAAGAATGGGAAAAGACAAAGGAACTAGAGGAAACCAAGAGGAGGCAAGGGAAGCGAACAACCTTCCTAACAAAAGGAAAGGGAAAGGAGAGGATGAGACAAGTGAGGCAATCACCGTGCATAGAGTAAGGAATGGACACAACGCAGTCCGCATAATCATTTGCGCCTCACAAGGTGGGAGGGGTTCGTTTGCCATTCAAGGTAAGTCTCGACGATCTTCTCGAACTTCGAAGAGAACAGCGTAAGGACAAGCGAAGGAGCACATCATACAAGAGGAAGGGAACGACAGTCGTTCGCAAAAGATCGAGTGCTTTAAACGTAGCAAGAATTATTACGAGTGTCAGCCTAAGCATAGACAAGCTTTCCATACGATTTAGAATAAACGGAAGAGACGCAATCTCGAGTGAGGTCCGTCACTAGGCAGACAAGCAAAGCAGACGCTGTAAGGGAAGCGGGTAGTAGGGTTGTTCATACATAGACTACCAAAAGAAGCTTTCTCATCGCCTCTTTAAAAGATTTAATCCCTTCTAGCTACATTCAAGAGTGTTGTGATCCTGGATGACCAGACTTTCCGTCGTCGATAGCAGGAGAGAAAGCGTTTAGGTCCACCGCACCCACCCACCCCTCAATCATTCCCGCTAAACACCCCCACTACCACCCCACCCTCTCAGCCGGAGATCCCGCATCAGGTTTTATTTGTCCCCTACTTCCATCATAATACCACACCCTCTACCAACACATCACCTTGCCACCCTGCTTTCATCACCCCCGCCAACACCCCCCCTTGTCATCCACCCCTACCAAACTGCCAACCTTCTCACCCAATTAAATATTCCTAGTCGAGTACGATCGAACTTTGGCGATCCCTCGTCGGAATAGCTTTGTCCAAAGCTTTCCTATCTCCACTTTTCGCGGCCCCGATCCCCAAGTGGGGAGGGGGATACACTGCCATTTTTTTTTTGGCTTTACCCCTCGTATAGTATCTACACGTCTCCTGTTCGCTACCCCGATCCCCAAAAGGGAAGGGGGACCTTTGTTCAATTATTTGGCCACACCCTACACCGTAATTAATAAGTATTAATAATTTAATTTAACTTAATTATTAGTTACACACTGGTTGTTCATTTATTGCTTAGGTACTGACCATTTTTTCGATCAGTGCCCTCTCATCAGTGAGATCCATGGCAAATCATCAAACCGCGGTGAACAATTTATAACAGTCAATGGCAAACAAACGGATCCAAAAGAATTGAAAACAAAAAAGGACGAATCTTGAAGAAATAAATCATCGTAACGCAGGAAATTGTGGAAGACAAACACCAGAAGGACACGATGCAGGAACTCTTCAAAATGGGCACCTCAACAAAAAAAGCCTGAATTGAGAATCTGCACGCAAGGGGAAAACTGCTTCGATAAGGCAAATCACCGAACCTACAAGAAGATAACAACAACGAACCCCATCAGTATTAGTGTGATAGCACAACAAACAACTCTCCCAAACTACTCAAGTGGAAAGCTGGCTAGACCTCCCCTGGCCCCTCCACACACAACACAACAATGAGCATGATCAGCATGATACATATGTTACACCACTTGCAATCATGTTGATTTTATTAGACAACAATTTATGTGCCATTTGGGGCACCGGTCCATCTTTTGCGACTAGAATGCCCATATATCGCGTGGGTGCCTCAAGTCTTTCTCATGTCGTTTCTCTTTCCGGGCCTTGGAGGATTGACTCTTCAGATAACCACCTCCTTATTGTCTTTTCCAAATTGATCTTCGTCTCCGAAGCTAGTCTGAAGGCCTCGGTTGCCCGCACTTATGTCTTAACCCGAAAATAATGTACGTACGTTCTATTCAACTTTCCTCTGAAAAATGGGTCCTCAGAAATCGCTGTTTTTTTTTTGAATAAAACGTACGGTCAACTATAATGTACCTACGCTGCATTCGATTAACAACGTATGTACGTTGTCTTCACATTTGTGGAAATGACAATTTTTCAAAAACATCAAAACAGTTTGAAAGAAACAAATGTTGCATTGCATTGCAATACAAACAACTTTTGCTCGAGGGTCATGTCGGTACGGGCCGAATACCCAAACCCGAACGCCCGAACGTTCAAGACACCCCCCGCCAACACGTTCAAACTGAAAGTGATTATTATTATTATTTTTGTTTAACGAATGAATTGCGGAGGGGGGGTTCTTCACACAGCATATTTTCTTTATTAAAAAACAAAAGGTAGGCATGGAGGCAAGTTGCCTGCTGAACGACAAGAACCCCTCCGCTGTGGGTATGTGTGTGTGTGTGTGTGGGGGGGGGGGGGGGGGGGGGGGAGGGGGCGAACCCCCCACTATCAGCTAGCCAATCAATCAATCAAAAAAGGAGCGAACAAGTGTGTGCCCGTGTGTGTGTGTATGCGTGCGGGGGGTTTGGGCGACCCCCTTGCTACCTGCTAGCCAATCAATCAATTAATCAAAAAAACAAAGAACGTTGAAAAAAGAAAAAGACGTGAAATATCATGCGTGCGCATGCATGCGTGCGTGCGTGCGTGTGCATGTGTGTGTGTGTGTGTGTGTGTGTGTGTGTGTGTGTGTGTGTGTGTGTGTGTGCGCTTGGGGGTGGGCAACCCCCCCCCCCCCTACCAGCTAGCCAATGAATGGATGAATCAATCAATCAATCAAAAAATCAATCAATCAATTTATTGATTCATTAATTTATCGATTGATGGATCGATTGATTGAAAAATTAATCGATTAATGGATCGATTGAAACATTAATNGGGGGGGGGGGGGCTACCAGTCAATCAATCAATCAATAAAAAAAACAGTAAAGTTAGAAAAAAAACTTTAAAAATAATAAAAAAAATTGCCCCCGAAACGGGGTTTGGTGGGCCCCGAACCTCTTTGGAGACGGGTCCCCAGCCCCTCCCCGAACGGCCGAACGTTCGGCAGTCGAGCCAGGGGCCTCCAAACATTCAGCACGGTAACCTTGGAAACGGGAATAAAAGTACTCTTTTACGGCAAGGGCATTATGTTTTCTGATTTCTTTAGAATTTTGATTTTTCAGAAAAGTCCAAAAAAAAGTTGTACAGAAGATCAATACAAACAACTTTTGCGTGAGGGTCTTGGCAAACTTCCCAACCAAAATCAAGAAAATGACAGTGGTACTATAGGCTTTTGCAAAGTTGCGCCCTAAAACTCGTCGTATAACGTATGTATGTTGTATTCGAATACAACGTACCCCGGACGTTGTATTCATATACAAGATACGTACGTTTTTTTCGGGTTAAGACAATAGTGCATTGACCAAGGAGTCCGAGGCTGGAATCAGTAAAGTAGATCATCTGTAAACATTATTATTGTGTGGGAAGCACATGTGATTGGGTGCACCAACGTTGATCTCAGGTAGCCAATGGATCGACGGGTCTTTCCAAAGGAACAAGGCTATCACTTCCATTACAAAGAGGAGTATTGGGGAGCCACGAGGTCGCCTTGCCAAACGAGCCCAAAGATGGGATAGTAAACCATTGACCTAGACAAACCCTGACATATTGCTATACAGTATGCCTACCCATTCCTTGAAATTCAGGCCTACTCCCATCTTTGTCATACTTGTATTGAGAAAGGCCCAATTGACTTGGTCGTACGCCTTCTCAAAATAAAAAGAAGGATAGCAATGCTGATCCTTTTTTCTTCGACTTTCTTTCCTGCTTCGTTTAGAATCAATACACTGCCATACCCCCCCAAGAATAAATCCACCTTGGTGTGCATGAAAACATTATTAATCAGGTCTAGAATTTGGAAAGCTAGAACAACGTAGGGGAGGGTAAGTCAAGAAAGAGGTCGATAATTCCCGATGTCTTCCCTATCTCCCTATTTGTCTAGTTTCGTAACTACGCTACTAACCTACTGCTAAAAAATTCCCCTAACCTTCCTTGAGCCATCAATGGCCAAAAATTTTCCCAAAATGTTTCGGTTAACCCATTAATATGTGGGGTCTTGTTATTCTTTATAGTACTTACCATGGACTGCAAATTGCAACTCTTCCAACGTGAGAGGTCTGTTGAGTGTCTCTACTTATTCTAGTGATATTGTTTTGTCCAAGTGTTGCAGGATCCTGGAACAGGCTTCTATAACGCTTGGTGGGTTGAGATGTTTAGTATAGTTCTTTATAGAACCTTTTCGCTGCTTTTAACATACCTTCACTATCTGTTTTTGTTTTGGGGGGTTCTAAGAGAGCTCTCACCCCAGGTATTGAGTTGAACTTGGAGTTGGATTTCATTCTAGCGAAAAAATATTTTGAGATTGACCCACTTAGTTCATACTCATTCATCCTAGCTTGCAGTCCCCTGAGTTCCCATTGTGTCCACAAATCTCAGTGTATAATATGGACGATGGATTGTTGATTGGATTGTTCTCCACGATCTTCAGGGGTATCTCTAAAGCTTGCTTCCTCTATGTTTTGTCATTAACTAGTTTCCTATAAATTTTCACTACAGATCGGGACACTGACAGGAGCTTTCTTAGAACCACTCCCACCTGTCCTGACTAGAAATGAACCCTCCCTTTAAATTTTGCCAGCATTCAAGGTCACAACTATGGATGCCAACAACAACGATACACAAGTATGTTTGTCTCTTTCCTCTCTTTCTACTGCTACAACTACATACAACGCCCAAGTCATGCGATCATTGTCTAAACGTCCTCGCTGCTCTTCCCCCCCCCCCCCCCCCCTCTCTCTCTCTCTCTCTCTCTCTCTCTCTCTCCATGCAAGCTCATAGCTATGGCCCCCAACGCCGTCAACTACTTTCTCGCTTAGCCCTGTTCACGCTCCAAGATCTTGACGCCTCGGTTCTAAGTTCAGCCTGATCTACGATGCAGCCAATGTCATATCTACCATCCCAATTTAGTTTGTTTGTCTGTCTTCGTGGTTTCCATCCCTTGTGCAATTCCTTAGTTGTCCTGTTAGTCGATAGATAAGTCGATAGATATTGCATGCACGTGCTACCTTAGGGAGGTAATCATCCCAAGCTATCTGATCCGGTATCATACACATGCAAAGGGTTTGTTGCAACAACTTATTCATCTGCTCCGTCCAACCATGAGTCTTGGGGTGCCTACCTAATCACATGGCCAGTTGTGATCCATATACTTTGATGAGTTCTTGCTATTGTTACCTCGTAAACCTAACAACCCTATCACAAACTATGGTCAAGCGATGATCATCGCCCTTGACCCAATCTGCAAAGAACTCACAAATTACCAGATTTGTTTTTGCTTCCACTGGCAAAGGAACAAATTATGCATACTTGCTGAACCGGTCCACTATGACCATGACTTGTGAATTCCCATTTTTGCTTTTCACCTTTGTGTCCACAAAGTCTATAAATATTGGGTCTCTACTGGGGCTTTTTTATTTTTTTCCTTCTATAAATCATCCTTGCGCAAGGGTCATGCTAATCTTCTTTGTATCGTTCCAATTTTAACGGATGTACTCTTGTTCATTTGGCATACTCTTACACTCCTGTGTGCAAGTGATAGATTTTGAATACACCCGAGCCACGTGTAAGAGCATAGTAAGCTAGGATAAGTCTTCCTCCAACCAAAATGCCTCTCTCAATCATGGGTTTCTCCCGGGATGATACAAGATGGATCTATCTTCACCACTGGCTGTAAGGGATACCAATCCATCAACTATCCTATACTCCAACCATTCATGCTGTCATCTTGTTGTAGTACAACTCATGTCCGATACTGGCATGCATCTGTGATCACCACAAAAGGCAAGGACGGATCTGCAATCTTTAGTACCAGGTACTCTATCAATGCTTTCTTCAACTTCTTGAATGATGGCGTACGGTTCTTGCACCATAGCCATATAGCGTCTTTCTTTGGCACTCTACGAAGTGGTGCAACTATAGTGGACATGCTCCTCACAAGCTTCCTATAGAAATTGGCCGATCCTGAGAATGAGCGTAGTCTCGCCACGTTCTTACGCAATTAATTGCTGCAATCTTGCTATCATCAGGTTGTGAACTTTCTCAATATATACCATGGCCGAAATACAAAACACGCTGCTTTGCCCACTCGAACTTCTTGGGATTTATTTTATGATCCTGGCCAATTCCAAAGTACACATTCTGTGAGAAAGCACAATGTCGTCCCATTGCAAAAAAAAAAAGAATGAACTTGAGAGGAGAGAGAGGGAAAGAAGAAGGAGAAAGAAAGGAGAAGAAAAAGATGTACGCCAGCAAAGACCAATGATAGTTCCCTTCTTCTTGCCAACAACTCTCCTGCTCCTTTTCTCCTCCCCTCTTATTCAAACAATAAATAATAATAATAATGTTGAATGGCTGAACCAGAATCAATGTCTGAATCCCTCTTCTACTGCAGGTGCAACAGGGGGTCCACCATAGCCATGGCCACCCTTCTCCTTCCTCTTCCTGAAGGCCGAGGCTATGGCAGACTGCTAGGGCCTTGCCCTGATATGCAAAAGACAACTCGAATCAGCTATGGCTGCTCTAGCTCAGGCCGCCATCCCTGACTCTGCCTCGAGGCTTCTTGGTGTAGCTCTACCCCAACTGGGGTCTTCCAAATGTAGCGCCCACCAAGGCAATGAAGATGGCATCCTCCATACCCAGGTAAGTACCTCTGGTGCTCTCCTCTCCTAGTCCTCTCTTTCCTCCTCGCCCGGCCCGTGCTCCTCCACCATAGTCGCGGTGGGGAGTTGTGCGCTCCTCTCTCCTTAGCAGCGCTGCTCCAACCAGCGCTGCTGCAGCCAGCGCTCCAAGCAATGTGTCGCCAAACTTGCACACTGAAGAATGAGGAGGAGCCCCTTGCTCCTCGTCCAACCAGCGCTGCTCCAGCCAGCGCTCCAAGCAGTGTGTCGCCAAACTTGCACATCCAAGAATGAGGAGGAGTCCCTTGCTCCTCCTGGACATATAGCGGCCTGCTTGCCTCTTGGGCGGTGACTTACAGGCCGCGTGGCCTCCAAGCAACCGGTGTCTCCTCCCGTTCGGAGAGAAACATCATTGCAGACTTTGATATTGCCCGTACAGACCCTAGACTCAAACTGGTTGGACTGGTACCCACCTAGACCTAGCCTGCAACTACTGGGCCTCTAAAAGTGCCCACTTTTGTCTTTTTTTGCTTGGCCTCGAGTACCCGGCACATCGACCTCTACTTGGTGTGGTGTCGGCCTCAAATGTCGCGGGCCTCTTTCCCCGCCACTTGAGTGTTTTCCCCGCTGCAACCCTCATTGTCACAACCACATGTTAGTACAGGCCCTTCGGGCATTCCGAACGAACAAGTGCCCTTGCGGGTCACACACACACTCAAGCCGACAAGCACTTAGACTGGCATGCAGACCAGCAAGCATGCACACACACATACTTAGAAGACTCAGTAACAAGTGGGAAACTCAGCAAGGCATACATTCCATTCGCAAAACTCAAAAATCAGTTGTGTGTCTCAGTCCATGTTTGGCAGGTTCTTACACTACCCCGCTCTCAAGAGCAAGGTCCCTTCGAGCGAGTAACTCATTCTCCGTCCCCGACAAATGCATCATAAGCAAACATAGCAAAGAGATTCTGTGAATACTCAATAGCGATGAGTTTTACATAAATTTTTGGCACAGCATCGAAGGCTATCTGTTGTTCGTATGCTTTAACAACATGAGGTGCGCTGCGCAACAGTTCCTTCTTTGATATCCAATTGAGATCATCCAACCGGTGATACATGAAATAATCTGGTACTGTATGTTACATCCTTCACCAATGTGACCTTTAATTCTATCTATCTCGTGACCGCCTTTGATTGCACGAGGGATCATGTTCTCACGGTAATTGAAGGTTTTGGCATCACGATATGGAGACAACTTTAATGCGTGAAAGATCGGGTATGTGCGCAGACGAGGAGGCACGACAATTACATAACAATCACATCCATAACTTCCCGCAAACCGTAATAGAGAGGGAGAAGTTTGCGTGAAACCTCTTCTTCCAAAAATTCAGACATCTTGACCTAGACATAACTCCCCACTTTGATAGTCGATGTCGATCATTGTTCCAATGGCAACTTTGAGTAAGCGATCGTACTTGGCGCTGAAGTCGGGCCTGCCAGGCGTCAGACCAGCCGGCTGTTCAGGGAATTAGTAGGAGAGCGGATTATGAATCTTCCAGCAGTAAAGCAGCCTGTTTCGCATCATGCCGGTGGAAAAATGGATGGAGTTGTTGTACAACCCCTTGATCGAATACAACTTTTCATCCCACGTCTCCTGATCCGGGATGATTAAGGCAAGGAGAAGCTGGCACACAGTCTAGTTGATCTAAGCAGCCCCATGGGCTTTTGCCTCGATGGTTTGATTTGTTGTCAAACTTAATACTCAGCAACAAAATTTTCAGGAGATCCTTTCATACCTGGCCAGTCAAATTGTTGCAGCAGGTTTCTGAAGGTTTTTGCAATGCCAAATTGTCCACTCCGACCGTGAGCCAAATCCAAGAAGTGTGTGCGGAGAGGTTCATGGTTGGGTACACACAAACGGTCATTATTACAGTAGCATCGGGAAACCAGACCTTCGCATTCGTGAAGATCAAGCTGACTGCTGGGGTCAGCTCACAGCTGCTCAAGGATGGGACTGAGGTCCGGATCCTTGGCAGTTTGCTCCACGAGTTCCTCCTTCAGTTTCTTCCGGAGGTCGTAGGAGTTCATAAGGCAAGTTATATACTCGGGGTGGCGAGACAATGCATCAGCAACTCGATTATAACATTCCTCATGTTTTAATTCGAAAGACCTTCTTTCCCCAGTGAGCACTGGCCTGGCCGTGGATGCCAGTAATTACATATATGTTAAGCTTAGTTGCTTGGGCAGCCAATTTCTCTGAATGTGTCAAATGCAGCGGTCCCCTCCCTTTTGTCACTTTTCGGAGGCCTCGACTGTGTTCTGGGACTGGGGAACTCCACAACTGAGAACCTTCCGGATTGCGTAACAAGGGTCCCAGCCTCTGCAACTAACCAAGAGGCAGGGCCTACTAGTTGGTTGGACAGGCTGAGGCCAACCTTTCTCAATGGGAAAGTCTCGACCTTCGCTAATCGTCAGCACCATTTTGCAGCCTTGCGATATCAGGGCAGCAGGAAAATTGTGGAAACAGGTGGACTTACCTGGCAATGGCCGAGGACCACACCCGTGGTGATCAGAGGCTACAACTTTGCTAGGCAAGAGGAAAGTGGAGAGAGAGAAGGAGAGTGTGAGGGAGAGAAGCAAGATGTGTATAAAGAGAAAGGAGAGTAGCATAGGCGATCACATTATACTAGAGCAGCCACATTGTGGTTGTATTGATGATTGGAGGCGAGAAGTTTGGCATTCTTCATCAAGGGAGTCAGTGTCAATGTGTTCTCATTCGGTGTGCTCTCAGCTTTGTAATTCTCCTTTCGACTTCGCTCACGAGTCTTTTGCCACTCGAAAAATTTGTGTTCCCATAGATTGGTTCCTTGCATTTCAATATCAGAGTGTGGTTCCCTGACCAGCGCAACCGGAAGTTGGCGAGTCAGGTCTAACTGTGCCAGCGGTGGTGGAAGCTGTCAGGCAGTGTTGTTGACTTTCTCAATAACTGGTGAATGATCTTCTGCACCGGGAAAACAGCGCAGGGTTGAAGGTGTACGGATTATGCAGCATTCCGATGAGAGTATATTGGTGCTTGTTGTTGCATGAGGCTGCACTAGCACCTTAATGTTGATGGTGCGGGAGTATGAAAGGTCGTCAAACTCGGCATCAAAAGTTGGAGAGAGAATCTCTAGTTGGGGGCAGCAGCATCAAGTGTCCTTGACCTTGTCTACCCTCCATTATCCTCTTACCACGAGGAAGAGCGTTTCACTTGAGAGTCCTCTTATTGTGAGTTGCAAGCACATGCTACCTTGAGAGTCGACCTTCTTCTTATGGATCAAGAGGGAAAAGGGCGGTGCATGTGATGTGCCCAGGATGGAAGAAGCACATAATGTGGGACTAGCATCTTCCCCTGAATAGAACATACGGTCATTTGAGGGAAGAAGCACAGGATGGAAGAAGCACATGATGTGGGACTAGCGTCTTCCCCACAATGTGAGCCAAATACGGCTCACCTTTCAGTCCAGATGAAGCGAAAATGACCATACGTTCTATTTGAGGGAAGAACTTAGACCATGCATGCATGTGCAGACATACCAACTTCAGCATGTGCTATAGGAGCGATCAGTGACTTGAACAGGGTCATTCTGTTCACAACTATAATTGGTACCGGGAAGGTACTGGCCATTGTTGCTGAGTTGTCAACACTGGGGTGGATCTGTTATCCACGAGTCACTACTCTCACACATAATTATTAGCTGCCAGCTAACAGCCATTTCGTCAAAACGGACATATTATATTTTTTGAACGAAATCAAAACTGACTTTTTTTGCCAAAATCGGGTCGGAATTTTTTGCTCCTGGGGGTCCGGCGTTTTGGGAACGCCGGACCCCCTACATGTATCTGGTCTATGGTTGAGACCAGATACAAAAAAAAGAAAAAATTATATTTTTTGAACGAAATCAAAACTGACTTTTTTTTGCCAAAATCCGGTCGGAATTTTTTGCTCCTGGGGGTCCGGCGTTCCCAAAACACCGGACCCCCTACATGTATCTGGTCTATGGTTGAGACCAGATACAAAAAAAATAAAAAAAATTGTATCTGGTCTCAACCATAGACCAGATACATGTAGGGGGTCTGGCGTTTCGGGAACGCTGGACCCCCAGGAGCAAAAAATTCCGAACGGATTTTGGCAAAAAAAGTCAGTTTTGATTTCGTTCAAAAAATATAACATGTCCGTTTTGACGAAATGGCTGTTAGCTAAGGGGGTGGGAGTGGAAGTCATTGAACGCAGATGGGGGTGGATTCCAAGCAAATACACAAACAACGTTTATTTGTAAATCACGTCATTGTCATTAGTATTGCTTTTGATTAGCTGTAGGACAACATTGTGTATGTTCTGACAGAGTGTAAGAACTAGTTATTAATCTGCCTAGACTAGTTATCGTTTGGAATTGTCTTTTCAAAGAGCTAATTGGACGACATGATATATAGCAGGACTTGGATGTACGTACAGCACTGCAGGTAAAATTAGTCTCTGTCTTCTTGAGTGTCATCACACACCCAATCAGCTACTGAACAGTAGAAGGTAGGAAAAAGTTACCTTGTGGTGGAGGTAATTTCTATAATCTACGATTGAAACAGGCTAACGTTACAAGAATATTGAGTCATACTGGTAGGAGACCGTCCGTGTTTCAGAGCCTCCCTGAAGATGGGGTCGTGCAATTCAAAAGGAGGTTCAAGGAGGTAGGTCAGCAATGATGCCACCCTCAAGTGGTCAGGCCACTTTGCAGAGTATAAGCAGTCAGTCAGGTTCTGGTCAGTCTGCAGGGTCCAGCATGACCAGTCTGCAATAGCACTTTGTACATAGAAATTACAAGCAGAGCTCAGGTTAGCAAAACTGAATAAGAAGCAGAAAACAGGAAGCAAGCACACAAAGAGACACTGGCAGGGGAAGTTGGGAGTCTTGGGCAGCAGGGACACTAGAGGGAAAAGAAAAGCCATTATCAAATTGATTTTGGGCCTTGGCCAAACTGCGCTATGCATGGCAAGTTGAACCAACTAATGCCCAGGACAACGACTACTTGTTCCCCCTGTTGGACCATCTCCAGTTCTACATGTATAGGTCCGCTGGTGCCACCACCACCAGTCAGCCCATCTGGTACCACTACTGGTGCTGCATCACAAGTCGTGGCGCAGCCTCTTTTGGGCTGGCAAGAGTATCAGGCACTACAGGGCCGTTACCATTACCATAGCCCCCTTTCTCAACACAACTCTGGAGAAACCGGACCCTTATACTGGGGACAAAAAGGGTGAAAACTTACGTACCTCGTTAAAGGGCGGTCCCATTGTATGTTGGCATGAGAGACGCACAAAAGGACTGTGAAGCCATTGTAGCATCAACAATCCTGAAAGGCTGTGCAGCAGCATGGTTGACTGGAGTTGTAGCAACATATGGGTTTGGGAAAGATTTTGAGGTTTGGGCTAGGACCAAGACTTTGGAGGACTTCGTGGGACTGGCGGAAAAGCGGTTTTATGACCAAACAGCTGCACAAAAAGACACAAGAAAGCTTTGCATGCTAGACTCTACACTACGAAAGAACTCTAAAAGGGAAGCAACAACAAGACTAAGGGTTCTGCAGACGGCTTTGAACCTCAGGGGGTGGGAATGTGAGGCTCCAGGCATCGGCGGTGCTGAGGAAAGGGGCCACAATTGGAAAGATACCTCCGGCCCTAAGTGAAGGTCGCGGCTGCAAAATTGTGACAGTTACCTCTGGCAGTTTGTGCCAGAGTTAGCACCACGTGACGACAAGTGTCCTCACACTAAATAAGGAAAAGAAAAGAAAAAAAACTATTTCCTAATTTCTACTGCACCTGGCTTTTGTCTTGGCCAGGTGCATGCTGTTGCATGCAACAGCCCCCTTCCTTTTTCTCTGTTGTCCTCCCCTGAAAACGGGGAGGCAGTTGGCAGGTTGGGAGAGGTAGGACCTCCTTCTCTCCCGTTTTCCCTCTCTCTCCCTCTGGTTTTCCAACTCCCTCACGCGCAACGTCGTGAGCCGCAAGATCTTGGGATCTTGCGGCTACGAATATTCGTGCCGTTTAGGTGGGGAGCTGAATATGCTCCCACACAGTCCAAAAGGACTGTTCTTCCTACCACGAGGTAAGTTACCTCGAGAAGGCCAGCACTGAACAGTTGAGAAAGGGTCGGCCTCAGCCTCTCCAACCAACCGGTAGGCCCTACCTCTCGGTTAGTTGCAAGAGGCCAGGACAGTCGGGAAGGTTCTCATTGGGAGTTCCCCAATTCCCGAACACATCGACGCGACCTCCAGAAAGTGACAAAAGGGCGTAGGCCACTGGATTTGACACTCTCGCAGACACTGGCTGCCAGTGCTAGGAAGGAAGGTGAGGAGCAGCCACAGTACCTTGCTCTGTCAATGGCAGCCATAGTTGTGGTGGAAGGAAGAAGGTGCCGCTGGGGCTGGGTTGGTCAGGGAAGGAGGACAGCTGTAGGAGTAGGCGGACTTACCTGGTGATGGCCAAGGAGCACACTCGTGGTGATCAGACTCTGCAGCGTCGCTAGGTAAGAGAAGGGTGGACAAAGAGAAAGTGAGTGTGAGGGAGAGAAGTAGGATGTGTATAGACAGAGAGAAGGAGATTAGAAGAGGCAATCACATTATAGTAGAGTTGCTATATTGTGGTTGTATTGATGGGTGGAGGCGAGAAGTTGGGAGTTCTTTATCAGTAAGTGTTCATGTGTTCTGATTTGGTGTGTTCTCGGCTTTGTAATTCTGCTTTTCACTTTGATCATATATGTTTGTCGTGCTTTGAGTCTTGTGCCGCTTGCAAAAAGTTGTGTTCCCATTAATTGGTCCCTTGGATGTGCCTGCTCGAGAGAAGTTAATTCACACACCAGCGAACAACTAACTCCAACATTTGTAGATGCAAGCAGAGATTGGGATAGAAGAAAATAGCCCAACGTCTCTCCTCCGTCCGACCACCTGAACGCTGTCCACAAGTTCTTATCCCGATCAAGTTGAGCACAAAGTTTCATCTCCAGCGAAAAACAACAACCAGTGACAGCCAAAGAACAATGCCCAAGTCCTTCTCTCATGTCTCTGCCTGGCGGCCTCCACACAAAGTTGTCTCAATGGGCAACGATTGCCATGCAAAGATAAATTGTCGGCCAAAGGGAAACCACGCGAGCTAGTAGAAGGTGTAGTCCCTTCTAGGCTTCTACATTGTCTGGTGAGGACGGCGAAATAGTCTTGGCTGGTCTAGATGAGTGGCCCTCGACCTCACAGAAAACGATGGCAGTGACTACTGACCTTGAGTCTACCAATCAGTTACAGTCTGACCACGAGATGCTCTGCTGTCAAGATGTGACTGAGCACTTTGAAAAGCTAGAGGAAAAGTGACCAAATCTCATGTGCTCTTGGCTAGCAATGGCAGATGATCCATGAGGACTGTTGATCCTAGAAGAGGTAGATGTAAATTACCGCAACTCATGCGCCTTAGCTGATATAGGGTCGACATCGCGGTTTCTGCTCCTCGCACAAGGGCACAACTGAGCTCTTCATCAGGCCTGGAGGACCCGTGGCGGCTTCACCCCCCCCCCCCCCCCCCCCCCCCCCCCCCCCCCCCCCCCCCCCCCCNCCCCCCCCCCCCCCCCCCCCTCTCTCTCTCTCTCTCTCTCTCTCTCTCTCTCTCTCTCTCTCTCTCTCTCTCTCTCTCTCTCTCTCTCTCTCTGTGTCTGCATCCGTGTGATGTGGGTGGGTGCATGTGTGTGTGTGTGTGTGTGTGTGTGTGTGTGTGTGTGTGTGTGTTTTAGATTTCCCCACAACAGCCCCAATTCCACCCAGGTGAATAGATTCAGAATCAAAGCAGTCTTTGTCCTATTGCAGACAACSAGAGCATTTGAGATGTCCAACATATTAAAGCARTTTTATAATTAGACAGTTTTTTGGTTGTCCTTGGGGTACCCCTTTCATTGTTCTTGCAGCTCCCCTTTTACTGTGCCTCTTACGAACAAGGCTGCCCACGTTGATTGTGGTTGAGCGGCAGCTGCCCACATCCCCGTGTGCCTTCACGGCCCACTTGTGTGTGCCGCACGGTGCAGTGTTCTCTTTTCTTTTTCCCACTGGGCCCATTTCCGGGATAGTCAGCAGGCCTCCTTCTCCTTGGGCCCATTGGGTCGCAGTACATTTGGCCCGCTTCTTGCTTTTGCAATGATCCGACTCAATTTGAGCTCCAACTGCATCCATGCATGTCACCAAAAGTCCACAACATTAGCTGAGATCCAAACGTACTACTCTCTCTCTCTCTCTCTCTCTCCCCCCACTTGTATCGCTCACTCTCTTCACTTTGGACCGCTCGCTCTCACTCTCCAAATGCATTTGCCTATCTAACCCTATTAGCTATCGTGGTCGTCTTCTTCCTTGCCAGCCCTACCTATGGCGCTCCACCGCCGGCTTCTTCTTCCAACGCCCGACCAGTCTCCTTGTCCATAGCACAAGCTTACAGCAGCACTTCCGCAACATGCGACCAGTCTCCCCGGCCATCAAATGAGCTTACAATGTAACTGGAAGTGCTGTAGAAGCTTAAATAGTGGCCGAATTGAGATCTCTGTCATCTCCAGACCGGTAACTGTCTCCCAAGGCCTGTCGGCTACACTTTCGCCGGTTCCAGAACCCGCCAAACTTTGTAGTCGTCTTCTTCCTTGCCAGCCCTACCTGCTGCTAAATTTAGACTGGGACTTGACTTTTCTAGCCAGGTACTAGGCCTGTCGAACTCCTATGACCTAAGACTTACTTCCTTTTTTTTTTTTTTTTTTTTCTTGATACCTGGGTGCTCCGATTTGTTGGTGGGGAGCAGCACCTGCTGGAAAACGGGTCCAGTGTCCCGTTGTACATCAGATAGCCTGCCAGCATTGATTGCCCTGTTTTCAGGGGATTGGCTGTGCAGAGTTAATGATTTGAGAGCCCTTCATCACCCCCGCATCTTCACCGCCTCTTCAGTCTGCATCAGACCGCCAGATCACTCATGTTGCCCTGGCGGCTACTTCTGCCAATGCCTTTCGTGTGCTGCTTGTTAACCCACTGCTTCCTCGCTTGAGCTTGTCGGCTGTGGTCCTGCCTGAGATCCTGCTCACTCTGCACCGTACCATTGCATGTCGACCATTGCCAGCTGGTGTGGTGGAAACAGATCTGGAAAATCTGTGGATGGTCGCAGCGGAAATTCCTGTCCCACCGTAGTCCAGTCTCTGAAGTTAATAGAGTAGTCTATCCTGAACTCGTCCTGGTTGCATTCATGGGCGGGTTTACCATCCCATCGGACAAATGCAATCCAGCCCCCGTTCTCGCTGCCCAACCAGTCCTCCGAAAATTGCTGAATTGCTTGTGATATATCCTTTGATGCATGGAACAGCTCAAGTTGTTTTTTGAGTTTTTGCCACTGTATCCTGAGTTCTTCTTGGATGTATTGTTTTATCATGTATGCAACCTATTCCCTGGCAATGGTCCATGCCTCGCATAATATGGCTCTCCAGTCCCATGGCCAGTCGGAGCCGGTGGCCAACCGTGTCCAGATTCTATCCCACCATCGCCATGTAAGCACGGCCCTGGACACTGCATGAATATATGTTCCATGGTTTCCGAAATTTTGTGGGAGAGAAAGGCGGTGTGACACGACTTACACCACGGTAGCGCCCGTCCCTTCTGCTCTAGATGTGTATGATCGATCAGCCAGTCGTTAGTAGGCCGACAGCGATGTTCTATTTGCCATTGTAGCGAGGCCATCTTTGCTGGCCTGGTCCTTGTGGCGGTGAACCATCGAATGGGGCAGATTGCCTCAGTTCCTACGTCCAAATGAGACCTCCATCGAGCCTTCACCGTTTCTTTTAAGTTCGCCTTAGGTAGCAGCAGACGATAGGTAGCCTTCACCGTTAAAGTATGCAGTTTCAAACTCTCCCCCGGCCTGGTTTTACACCGGGGGGACCAGTGCCATTCCTCGGAATCAAAGGGGAGCTCAGCCACGGGGGTGTCTGGCCGGTACACCACGAATCATGTGCAAATCAGAGTTTCTCCACCATCCCGCCACGTCTGGCGTGTACCGGGTGAGCACATTGTTCTTACCAATGTGGAAGAGATTGATCAAGGTTTTGTCTGCTCTTACCTCCATCATGTTGCCTACACTTTCTGGATCGCCCGGGGCTGTTACCCAGTCCCCCTCTACCAGCCGCGGCCCTTTGCGCAAGATGCGGACCCAGTCTAGGGGGATAGCAAAGATCAAGGTTTCGATGTGCTCTTCAACCTTATGATAATACTTTACTGTAGACCTTAGTTGCTGTGCAGATTTCCAGTCTCCCCCGTGTGTATCCCATATATCTTTTATTCAGGTTATACCTCTTTTAACACAGCTATTCCACAGGGTGCTTGAACTGCAGAACACTCTACTGTACTGGTCTGTGATCATTTTGTTCCCAAAGAGGGGTTGGCATGCCACCTCTTCCCACCTGGTTGGTGGGGGGTTATCGGGTAACAGGAGTCGGCGCCAAACTTTCAAAACACGGGCCCAAAAGTTGTCCCTGACCAAATCCGAGCGGGCTGTGACCTGACACGGAACTCACCCGTTGCGACGGGACCGTGGCACTGTCCAGTAAAGGTCTTCAAGCCAGGTAAGCGGGTTAACTCCTTGCGGTGCCTGGGGGGCGAGTCTGGCTATTTGTTCCAACGCAAGGGCGTGCCATGGGAGATGTGTGATGAGTAGTCTCCGAATCCATTGGATTGTTAATGCCTTGATTTGGGTATCCGGGTCTAGGATCCCCACGCCCCCTTTGTCTTTGGGTTGGATCACCGATTACCAGGCTACTCTACTAATAACATTTGGAAGCCCTCCATTGCCTCTCCATAGCAGGGCTGATAATTGCCGCTTTAACGATCGAAGGGCCTCCTTGCTGAGGGCCCAGATTGCAGATTTGTACCAGAGGGTTGCCAATATCTCACTGCTGATTGCCAGTGCCCTACCGATAAGGGAGGTGTGACGGTCATTCCAGTGGGCCAGCTTCTCTAGAGCGGGCTTCAGAATCCATTCATCATTCGAAGCAGGCTTACCTAGTGTCGTTAACATGATTCCCAGCACCCTTGACCTGTGGGAGCTCGGGGGGGCACGTCCCTGGATGGTGGATCCACCATCCCGGGGGTTTTATTTTCCCAGTTGACAGTCATGTCAGAGACAACTGTGAACCGGTCGAAGAAACGCTTGATCTCTTCCATGTTTGTTGCGGCTGCATCAATCATAAGTGTCAAGTTGTCTGCAAACATCGAACAGATTGGGATTGCTTCTTCAGGGATAGTCGAGATCTAAAATTCCCTCAGGTCCTTGTTGGCACGGAGGTTCGCTGCCAATGCCTCCATCACAATTATAAACATGAAGGGTGCCAAAGGGTCGCCTTCGCGAACTGACCGATGCAGCGGGAAGGTCGACGCTATCCTCCGATTGACTTGGACGGTCGTGGTTGCGTTGCAATGCAGTATTTCGATCCAATGATGGAAAAATGGCCCTATGTTAATTTTTTCTATCCATTTGTCTAGGAAAAGCCAGTCCACGTGGTCGTAGGCTTTTTCAAAGTCGATAAAGACCACGGCTGCATTTTGTTTGTCTTGTCTTGTTAGTTTAAGTAGTTCGTTGACTAATAATATGTTATCCTGGATCCTGCGCTCTTTGATGAACCCGGTTTGCGTCGGATGGATAACATCGTCCAAGACCGGGAGCAGTCGGTTTGCCAGGGCCTTTGCTAACATTTTATAAACGGTTGTGAGCAAGGTTATTGGCCTGTAGTTTCGAATATCCATCTTATCACCCTTTTTGTGTAGCAAGGTGAGTACTCCTTGTCCTACCAGCTCCCCCATTCTCCCTGTTTCCCACACCTGCTTATAGAACTCCATGAGATCCGGGGCCATCTGTGTCCAGAAAGTCTCCCAGAATTCCTTTAGAAACCCATCGATGCCCGACGTCTTCTCTTCTTCCATCTACATCATCGCCGTCCATATTTCCTCCTTGGACAGGGGACGATCCAAATTTACTCTCTGCTGCCCTGTCAAGGACTTCTCTAGTGGTTTCAAAAACTCCCCGATTTCTTTCTCCCTTACACTCCTCTCCTGTCGGGCACACCTTGAGGTGAACAGGTCATGGAAAAAGGATCTCGCTATCTGTGTGCAATGGGGGGTGGAAGTAATAATATCTCGGTGGCCGGTCCGCGGGTCATATAGTGCTTCGAGGGTTGTTCTACGCGAGCGCTCCCGGGCCATGCTGAAGAATTTATCCATTGTTCCTTCTGTTTGATACTTCGTCAGTCGTCCTCTTATCCGCATTCCTTCCCAGTGTTGTGTGGCAAAAGGTCTGCAGTCGTTGTCTCAGCGTTTGTACCTCTGAATATTTTCTGTCTGTAAATTTTGGTTGGCGTTAAGTTGATCCTGGTGCTCTAGTTGCTGCAGCTGTTGGTGTATTTCCATCTCCTGTTGATGTTTTAAGGTTGCTAACAGTTTAGAATATTCTTGGCACTTCTTACCTAGGTAGAAATCCGTTATTAAACCAATCTATTGTCTGCTGGAAGTGCTGTTTTTGCTCGTGCCAGTACTTCCAGCAGTCTGTGATATAATTTTGGAAGGTTTTGTGTCGCAAGATATAGGTGTTAAGTTTATAAAAACCGGGTCCCCAATTAGGTTTCTTTCGAAAGGATAGAATGACCGTGCGCATTTTGTGATCGAGGCCCGGGTATGGGCTTGCAGGCAGGATTGCTGCTAAAAGCAAAGATCCCCCCATATCTTCTGAGATGAGGATCAGGTTGATCCTGGATCTCGATTGGTTTTCGGTTTCGGTCTCTCGTAAACACGAATAGAATCTTGTATCTGGATTCAGTTTCCGGAAGGAGTCAAAGACTTTCAGTGAGAGGCATAGTTCGTTTATCATCCGCTCCTCCCCGACATACACCGGGGCAGGAGAGGGCACCCGCCATCTATCCATCCATCTATCGGGGGCTGCATTGCAGTCCCCAGCTATGATGACCGGAAACCCTTCCGGTATTTGTGCTTTGATATTCTCAAAGAAAGTTCTTCTCTCGCTGACAGTATTGGGGGCGTATATACACAGTATACATACAATTTCAAGTTCCAATGTAACTAGGACAGACACCCACCGGCCTTCCTCCTGGTCCACCACCCAGTGGACTGGGTCTGCCCGGGACTCCGGAGGAAACCAGATAGCCACCCCAACACTTTCTGGCTTTGGGGCGTGGGCCCTGAAATCTTATGTACGGCCATATCATCTTATGAGTGCGGTTGTGCTCTGGGGTGTCCATCAGGTGTGTTTCCTGGACGCAAACTATATTTGGCCAGTTTCTACCCCCCACTCCTTTCATCAAATCCCAGATTGCATTGGAGACTGCTGGACCAGTTTGGAGCATCATCGGTCTTCACCCGAATGGCGTTTCTCTGATTCACGCCGGTAGCGCTAACTGCCGCAGGGCGCAACTGCGGGGTATTAGCGCGGCCTGCCCGCTGGAGAGCGTCGCGCCGACTGCTCGAGGGGAACACGTGTCGGCAGGCGAAGTGATAGCGCGCCATCACCACGGTGCAACGACAACGCAGGGAGACAAGGAAAGCACACAAGTAGCACCAGGGTGGGGCTCTGGGCGCGAGGGTGCGGGAGCCAGAAGAAGCGGACTTCACGTGGGTGGGCTGGGAAGAGGAGAGTATATCACAACACTTGTACAAACCTCCGCACGTGGACTTGGGCGTGGAGATGAGCTACGACGACGTCAACACAACGAGAGAAAAACGTCCGCGAGGACGAGAGCTTCTACACTTGGAGAAGAGGACAACGAGGGGAGACGAGCTGGGGCAAGAGTGGCCACAACAAAACCCGCGAGTCGGTGAAGGGAGAAAAGGTAGCTGAGGCGTGGGGTGAGAGGGTGGTCGGAACCAGAGGAAAGGAGGAAGAGCGGACCTGGGCGTGAACGTGAGTGACGAGGACGGCAGCATCAGCCGACAACAACGGGACGACAACGATTACGCTCGAGGAAGAGGACAACGAGGTGAGATTATCTGGGGCGCGCACGATTGCAACAAAATCCGGGGGAGGTCACGATAGGCGATCCGGGACAGTGGTGCAACCAGGTAAGAGAAAAATACGGAGGATAATCCGGGGTCATTCCAACTAAGATAACGGACAAAAGCGGATAGATGTGGCGAAGAAGGTTTGTGAACACGTGGAGAGGCAGAAGATTGTTGGGATGGTGGAAGGGTTGGGATTGTGAACGAATGGAGAGGCAAGAGGCAAGAAGGTAAGAAGATTCTAAAGGGAACAAAGGAAAGGGGAGGACGACACCCCGGGGCGATACACAGCGGGACGGGGGGCGGGAATGCGGTAGGAAAACGACGATTACAGGTAAGTGGGTGGATGGGTTGGGATTGTGAACGCGTGGAGAGGTAGGAGATTGTTGGGATGGTCGAAGGGTGGGGAATGTGAACAGGGTGTCAGGGGGGAGAGGGTGGTAAGAAACCCGGATCGATGGTGGGGTGGAGATTACGAAGGTAAGGGGAAGTTGGGTCGGGATTGTGGGGATTGTGAACGCGCGGGCCACACACCGAGAACACCTTTGATTCGGGGCGAGAGAAAGGAGATGGAGAGTGTTAAGGGGGAGAGGGGGGAAAGAAGCCCGGATCGAGGGTAGGGTGGAAATCACAAAGGCAAGAGGTTGGTTTTGCGACAAGATCGAATCCACAAAAGAGGGGAAGGAGAAAGCCGGATGGAGAGTAAGGCGAGAGAATAGCAATTACGAAGGTGAGTTGGGTTGATTGTGAACGCGTGGAGAGGCAGGAGATCGCTGGGATGGTGGAAGGGTTGGGTTTGTGAACAGGGTGTGAGGGCGGAGAGGGTGGTAAGAAACCCGGATCGATGGTGGGGTGGAGATTACGAAGGTGAGGGGAAGTTGGGTCGGGATTGTGGGGATTGTGAACGCGCGGGCCACACACCGAGAACACCTTCGATTCGGGGCAAGAGAAAGGAGCCGAGAGTGTTAAGGGGGAGAGGGTGGAAAGAAGCCCGGATCGAGGGTAGGGTGGAAATCACGAAGGCAAGGGGTTGGTTTTGCGACAAGATCGAATCCGCAGAAGAGGGGAAGGAGAAAGCTGGATTGAGAGTAAGGCGAGAGAATAGCAACTACGAAGGTGAGTTGGGTTGATAACAAGATCGAAATTAGGAAAGGAAGGCACTCCTCACAGAAGAAGGGAAGGAAGGTGGAGTTAAAAGCCCTAGGAAGAGCCCAACCAGCCCCCGGAATGCTGAATCATCTAGACAACCAGTTAGGAATTTAAAAGACATTAAAAAAAAAAGGAATAAAATCAAGACATAAAGCAAAAACGAAAACAAAAAAGCAAAACAACAAAATCTCCAAACAAGGGTAGGGAGACCGCTCAACATCACGAGGACTACTAACAGACTGCAGGGGGCACATAAACGACTGGACTCAATGTTATTTTACAGCGGTGCTAGACAATTGGCGGATGAATGGCTCTGGCTCAAACGCTGGTCACATCAGAACAACACCAGGAAAACACCAGCCCCCCCACCTCCACAGGAGGTGGAAAGTCCGAATAAGGAAACACAACAGACAGAGGACACAGGGGTACTAACGAAGAAGGAGAAGGAGATGGAGCCACTACACAAGGGGAAGGCCCCCTCTCCTACCCAGGGACTGGGCGATGGACAACTACAACCCACCTGGGCGGACAAACTCCGTAATCCGCACCTGGGCCAAACTCTCACCATTCAACGGGGCCAGGGCTGGTCACGTACTGGAAATCTCGACATTCCCCTTGGACGGGCTGCTGCCAGCACGGGCCTTCTTCATGACGAAATTTCTATTTCCATCAGAGACACGGGTGGTAACGCAAGGTGGAAAGCAAGTCATGGTTAAGGCCTACCCCAAAAATGGCATTGAATGCCGGGATGAGATCTACAAGAAACATGCTAACAACTGGGTGTTCCATGATGACGCTGCTTTCAAATCGGTCAACGATAAAGTGAAATGGATCGGCCATCGACTGGAAATATTGAAAAGAAGTGCTGATTTGGCCCGTGAGCAGTTTCTAATCCAACGGGTCTCCAACACCTTGTTTACGGTTCTATGCATGCACGACTCGGACAAAGTCGCAATTGAAGGGTGGAAGCGTCCACCTTGTTTACGGTTCTATGCATGCACGACTCGGACAAAGTCGCAATTGAAGGGTGGAAGCGTCTGCGCTGTGAGAGGTCGGAGGTTCAGATTTACCCGTGCGTGCCACAGCGCAGATTGGGTCCGAAAGAGAGGAGGGCACAGCTGATGCAGGATTTCTACTGGGTAGAATTTCGTCACATCCCAGTCGAAATCCAAGCAGCATTTGTGCATGATTTCGGATTGATGTACGATATTGTAGCATTTATAGACCCCCTCCCCTCTTTCGTGGCCAAGCGGGATGATTACTCGATGTTGGCGCTGGACTTCCCCCAGGGCCAAAACTTCCTACGACCTACCGGGTCTGCAAATCGGCACTTTGGCCGCTTGGCCTGCTGTTTCGGTTACTCTTGCATGGGACTGGGACCATTGGGACTCAGGACATCACTCAGACATGAAATCCTTTCAGTATTTAGTGGATAGTAGGTAGAAAAACAAAGGGTTGTGCACTGACCCACAGTTACAGTCGGCGATTCCTGCAGTTTTCTGCGTATTACGGTCTGTTCGTCTGATTTGCTGAAGATTTCCAAGTTTGACTGCGGTTTGCTGTGTTGCCTGTGACCAAGACTCTCTGTGATGTTTGCTGTGCCTGTGAGCTATACCCTTTTCTTGTGCTGTGTTTTCTGTTTCCCTAAAGGGGCAGAACAGTAAAAAGAGATAGCGATAGGGGTAAGACTGAGATCGGGCACCTGACGGACTGAGAAGAAAGTATAGGATGCACAAGGACAAAAGTTTGCCAGCAGCGAAGGTCTGGTAGCTTCCAAACAGGTCATGAATGTCCAACACCCGAATGTAGGTAAATATAAGAATAGGTTCATGCCCTGAAAGTGAATTGCAGGCTGCAATGATGTTCCTGCCAAAAAGCTGGAGCTTCCAGTAGGGCCTAGTGCAGCGGAAAAGGCTGAGTGCCCGGGGCAGAGGTACCCGATGCTGAGAGTCGTGAGTATATCATTCAGAGTGATGGGCATTCACCCTCACGTCTTGCTCCTGCTCCACCTTCAGGGAGAGTTAGGTGGAGATCTGGGTTGAAGGAGGAGCTCCGGGTGAGGAAGTTCACCTCCATGGGCATGGAATGGTAGTAGTCGAAGGGAGTAGGCCCAGGCTACGGAGGTAGAGGGAACAGAACCTCAAGGTGGAGGAGGAGACTAGAGATTGGGGGAGAGGAAGAGAGAGGGAACTGGCAAGAGAGACTTAGGCTATGGTGGACCTTCATCTCCACTTCCTTGATCGGTGCTTCATCTGGACATGGACCTCATCTGAGAGTGTGGTCATGGTGGAATGAATTGGGAGCAGCACAGTAGTAGTTGCATTGTCCTCTGAACATCAGTGTTGGACATGGATGAACCACCATAGCTAGATATGCAACCTTGAGGAGAGGAGTGAGAGTACGGTCAAAAGGAGAGATATATGAGTGCTGGCACTTGCACACTAATTCTTGTTCATTTGTTCATTTATTGTTGTAACTTATTGTTAGTAAGGAAAAGGAAAGGAAAAGATGATGTGAAGTATGGTTGTAACTATTTGGTGTGTTAAACTGTGTTTCATCTTCCTCTTCTTCTTTCCTCCTTCGTTCTCTCCCTTTCTTAGTCTATTTCCACCTTCCTGAGTTGCACAATCTTGCATTGTCTCAAAGTTGAGTTTTGCAACGTGAGTTAAGAGATGGATCATAAGAGTTGTGATTACCATGACAAGCTGTTCTGGATTTCAAAAGAGTTGCATGTGTTGTATCCTTGTATGGTCTTCTTCTATTAAATTTTCTGCAGTGCTTTGCACATTATGAATAAGAAAATGCTTCGCCACAATTTATGTTGGCAATGAGCGCACAGGAAAAAAATGCCATTTACTTAAAGAGAAGGTGAGATTAACTTTACAAAGCTGTCCAGAAACTTTTACATGTTATATCTCTGTAGGATGCTCAGATGTCTCTGCAGTGCATGTACTTCACAAAGGTCCATCCCTTGCCTTTTTCTTTCTCAGAGGGGAGGGGAAGGGAAGAGGAGGGAAGAGAATGCCATGGGGTTAAAACTGTGGAAGACACTGGTGATGAATAAACAGTTCCACACGCCATGTCCACACAGTGTTATACGTCCAAGGCTTGAAACAGAAGAAGAACAATCAGAAGAAGAAAGAGAAGACAGAAAGGAGTCGATCCCACTGAAAATATTTGTCACATTACACAGATAACAAAGGGAAATGGATAAGCAAATCCCGACACATCTCGCCTGTTGTAACCACAATCTCCTCAAAGGGCTTTCCCATGCCAAAACTTGGTCATTGCAGGTGATCCTCCCCACCACTATCACGACAGAGAAAAAGACTAAGGTGGTTGGCCAGGGGCTCCTTCCAATGCCACAACCCAAATTTTCCTACGTGCTACTCCGTTTCCCTTAGGCTCTGATGTGACTCACCCATGTACACATTTGTCTCAAGACTCCCAACCCTGATCCACCAGGTTCTCTTGTGAGCTCGCTGGTCTCGTTTCGGACCAGCACTAGCTGTAACAACAAACTCCTGATGTGGGCTACTTTCAAACAGCAGCCCCATATGCAAGAACCTACGGTTTTGCAGCACCAGCGAGTTTACGATATTAAATTTTGTGAATATGTCTGTTGTCTGGTTTGGCATGATTTTTACCATTGTTATTTGAAAATGTAATCGTTTGTCCTTCGGTTATTTTTCACAAAAAGGCTCCAGTGCAACAAAAATGAGCAGTGCGAAGTACAGAAACCAAATTGCATCACCCCATTGAAAGCCAGGAAGTCATGTGCTCGAACAGAAAGCAGAATGCACCAAGATGTACACCAAGTAAGGGCAAAGAATTGAGCTCAATTGACAATGTAAGTCCTCATCACGCCTCCAGCATCTATGTTTCCACAGTCGCTCTTCTATATGGAGCTCAGCGCCCAGACTACAACAAGACAGCACCTAGACAAGCCTAGCATCTAAATGACGTCAACAGGTCTTCGTGAAGTACAGCTGCCACATGACAAATGAAAACTTCAGCTGGACCGACACACTCATCATCACCCAGGTACGTGCCCTCTTGCACCATCACTAATCACCTTCTCCGCCCACATCGCCCTCTCCCAGGACCTCCGCTCTACCCCTCCTGGCACTTACAGGCAGCAGCCCGTCTATGAACGCTGCTTGGCCTTGCTGCGCCCAGGCAGCTATGTCACACCCTGCAAGCGCTTTCACCACCACTCCCCAACCTTCGTCCAGCACGTGCGCTTGAGCCTGCACTCCAGCAGCACTGCCGCCGTCCAGCCAGAGAATGAATGAGAAAGTGCGTGGCTGCACTTCCTGTTGTGCAGATACTAGCTGGGTGAGGCAGCTTCGGGACTGCACGGGCTCTGTCCCAGTAGCTGCGCCCCTGGGCCCTTCCAGAATGTGCCTGGGGCTTCACTGTAATTTTTGGGCCCCAACATTTACAATCGATCGGGCCTACTGGTTGGTTGCAGATGCCTCGTGCAGCAACCAACCCATGGGCTCAGCTGACACACACAGGCCTCTTTCCTGGAGGGAGCGTCCAATTCTCAGGGCCCACCTTAACTTAGGGCGGGTGCAGACAGTTACAACTGGGCTCAGCCCCTTTCCAGCGGGCGGAGGCCCCGTATTCAACCAAGCTGAGGGCCTTATGCCTTGCACCCCAACCTTTCTACAAAAACCGAGAGTACACTACTCAAGTCCCGTGTGCCGATCCCAGAGTCCTAGTGGTCCAAGTCCCATGCACAACAGCTGAACTGGCAGGCCCCCCAGCCGAAACGCGGATTCAGGCCCTGGGTCGTAGATGTCTAAGGTCGTTCGAAGTCCAGTAGGTCCAGTGGGAAAAGTCCAAGTCCCAGTCTAAATTTAGCAGCAGCATCCAGGGACGGAGTAATGACTTCTGGAACCGGTTCTTGCCGCTGTGAGGCCTTGGGAGACCGTTACCAATCTGGAGCCAATAAAGATGTCAATTGCAGATGCTATATAAGCAGCTACAGTACCTAGGTGACTCACTTGTTCATTGGCATGTTGCGGAAGCATTGCTGTATGCTTGTGCGATGGTTCGATGCAACTGGTCGAGCACATTGGCGAAGTAACCTGGCGTGGGGCGCCATAGCTAGGACTAGGGAGGAAGGAGAGGGACACCATAGCTGATAGGGTTTGAGCGCTGAGTGCACTCAAAGAGAGAGAGAGAGAGAGAGAGAGAGAGAGAGAGAGAGAGAGAGAGAGAGAGAGAGAGAGA
>BFEA01001116.1:128276-140279 GCA_003427395.1 Chara braunii
GAGAGAGAGAGAGAGAGAGAGAGAGAGAGAGAGAGAGAGAGAGAGAGAGAGAGAGAGAGAGAGCGTGGGGCGGCCGGAGCCGCAACTTGAGTTCGGATACTTGCAAGAATTTCGTATTTTTGAATTAATATCCTCGCGTTTCGGATGGTATCTGTCTCGTTGCTTTGCTGTTCGAGTGTGGTGTGAATTTGAACTCTTTGCATAATTGCGATTTTGAAGTCCAATTGAGTAGGACCACTGCACTAAAACCTTCTGGAAAGTACAAAGGAAAGGCCAGTGAAAGTATAAAGCAGATTCAGGCTCACTGCCTTGGAAATTGCATAGCATTGACCACCGGTTCAGAAATTGCAAGGCGCTGATTCTGGAAACTGCACAGCCTCTCTCTCAGAAACTGGACCACACTTGCCTCAAGGGAAAAAGGTACCTGCCCAAAGAAAATTTGAGTAGTTCATGGGCCAGCAACTGGCCTGGCCACCACTACCGAAGGCTGATATAGTGGCTGGCCAAACACACCCATTTCCTTCTCGACGTTCTTAGACGCTCCTTCTCCCATGGTTTCTTCACTGTGACACTCCTTCTCCCATGGTTTCTTCACTGTACTAGATGAGGATCGTTGGGATGGACTCTTTATTTGATCTTTTGATGGTGCCTGAGAGACACCTATCGATCCCTTCAGACTTCCATGCCACAACTACTCTTCCCTCATGAGCTTCATCACCGCCTTGTTACTCTGTCAACTCCATGCCCACCTCACATGGGTACATTTCTTCTTACCCATTACTATAGACATGAAGAACACGCCTCTGTCACTTTCAGACTAGGAAGAGGGTCCTCTTTCCTACACTAACTGCCCCCTTAACAGTGTCCTCCCTTAAATTATGCAAGGTAGCCTTCTTAATCTAAGGCCTCCTTGGCCAGGGATGCAAAGGTATTCATATGTCATTGGGCCTCTAAAGGCCAATATGTTACAAAGATGTTAAGACAGGGCTCTGAGGTAAGCAGTCAACAGTATTACCAAATTATAGTGTACTCCTTGCACATGGATCAGTTGATTCGGTTCCTCCGTTTTCTTGGCTGGGGTCGCCTTACAAGTCTCAATCAGTCTCAGTCGGGAAGCTACTGGAAGCTTCTCAGCCAGGCCCACAGATGACTTCTGGGAATCATCCCGAAGCCAACGGGCAGGCTGAACAGATGAACCGAGTGGTGCAGCATCTGCTGAGGCATTACATAAAGCCCAGCCAAGATGACTGGGATGAGAAGTTACCGCTCATCGCCAGTCTGTACAACAACGTTGTACACAGCACCACCAGCATCAGTCTGAATCAGCTGCATCTGGGGTGGATGCCTAGATCTGCTCTAGACTTCCTCCTGCCTGAAAATCGATCCGCTGCAACTCCTGGAACCATCGAATTTGGTGTCCAGTACGAGAAGCTGTTGCAGCAGGCCGTCAAACACACCAAGAAGTCTCAAGAAGCAATGATTGCTTTTGAGAACAAGCATCAACGACAGTCCACATTTCAGGTAGGGGAACGTGTCTGGGTAAAGACTAGTGAACTAGGACAGCAATTCGGCATCTCTTGGAAACTAATGCCTCATTATTTCGGTCCTTGGGAAGTCTTAGATATTGTGGGTAGTGATTTGGATGGTCCCTCGTACGTGATTAGAATCCCTGGTCACTTGCGCACTTACCCTGTGTTTCACGCCTCAAAGCTTGCACCTTTCGCCGAGACACAGCGATTCCCATCAAGGAGATCAATGCTTCCCCCAACCATGGATGGTCACGTGGACGTCGACGATATCCTTGAACACAGAGACACCCGTTCCCAAGCCAGCAGGCCGGGGAAGACCGCCTACACCTACGAGAGAGTACCGGGTTAGGTTCAGGCATCATACAAATCCTAAGGAAGATCGTTGGTTCACAAGAGAGGAACTTGTCAAGACAGCTCCGCAGATCGTGGCTGAGTACTAATGGAGACTGAAGGGGAAGGCACCAGCATGAAGGATCTCAGCGGACTTTCGAAGCTAAGGGGGATGGAATGCGAGGAATGAGCCCTCACGGGGCCCTTATCAGACATGCACATGTTCTGGGCAGAGGCCCTCAACAAGCACTGTGCCCGCCCTAAGTGAAGGCCGGCCTGATTATTCACAAAAGGCCAAAATTTGACATTTTCCATATGTGGGTACTCAGGCAGTTGCAGCACGCCAGTTGGTTACAAGGAAACGAGAGCCTCTCAGCTCTTTCCAGAAAACATATGCTGCGCCGTACACTTGCGCCTGGGCACACACATTGCCAGGCATATACATCACAAAGTGGCCACGGGCCTACGAGAAAGCAGCATTGTCGACGTACCTACCCGGGGCCTGTGCAAATGCAGCAAACTGTCGAAGTCTGGAAATACGGGGCGTGCCCAACTGTACAGAGCCCAGGCCCTCAACTGCAGAGCTGGGCCTGGGCGCAGGCATTGGGGCCCGACCGGAAGCTACTGGAAGCTTCTCAGCCAGGCCCACAGGCAGCCGAAGAGAGGCTGCCACTTCCATATAGGAAGTAAGGCGGGCAGGGTCTGGCATTCTGGCCCACGCAGGCAATGCGGTCACGCTGCTGCATTGCTGCGCGAGAGGCTGCATGCTGCGTTAGCGGCCGGGGCGCATGCGGGCGCTTGGGAGGTGAGAGGGGTGCTGCTGGGCAGCGGTGTGTGAGCGGACATAGCCAGGCTGCGATAGGCTAGGTAGAGTAGGAAGGGCGCTGGGCGCCATACAGTAGGAGCGACATTGGATACTGTGTTGGTGTGGCCTGAGGGGTTGAACATTGGCTCATGAGTTCATTGTAACGCTCTTATGTGAACGGAATCTTGGCGCATTTATGCTCTCTTCTTGATACATGACTACTTGGACATCTGTGTGATTTCGCAACTTGGCTTTCTGTATATTGTTCTCACTCATATTCCTTGCACAAGGGCTATTCTCCCTCCTTGTACGGAACAAAGATAATCTCCGCCTGATTCTTACGACTCTTTTACTCTTGCACATCGTTCTTTGACTTCTGGATCTGTATAGACCCTGGCTGGGTAGGAGCTTGACTAATCCGTGTCTGGGTACTAACAGATGGTCCCTGCGACACTTGCGGCTGAGATGACCCAACCAAATGTCCTGGCAAGGGCAGTTACAGTGGCTTCCAATAGCTGGGTCTTCCTTTCTGCTTCCCACCCTTCTGCCTCCCATACATCGAAGTTCAGAAAAAAATAAAAAAGAGTTTAAAAAACTATTAGCTTTTTAGAAGTCGACAGCCAAATGTCTCAGTTGCTCATCTGCAGCAAAGACAATTATAAAATGGTGTAAGGATAGCTTAAGCTGCCTGCTACCTCGAAATTATTAATTTGGTGTATGATTACAATGCTGACCTAAGACCTCTATATCCCATGGCCAGCATTCATATGACTCCCTTCCAGATCTCCACAACTAAAATATGGACATCTACTAAGTTCTAACAAGGGGTATCTGGAGTGGTGACCAGTCTGTGTAGTCAACCAATTAGTCTGACCTTGCCCTAAGACCAACTAATTGTGTTAGTCGTCAACAAATGAAAAATGCAACAGTAATTAGAAAGTGCAAAATGACAATTTCTGCCAGCGAGTATACAGTTGGAGTCCACCCTCACACTTCACTCTTCCTCAACCCCTTAACTGATGGCTGACACAGGGTAATGCACATGCTGGTTGACTGGAAACAGACCCAGGCCCGTGCATGGGAAATCAAATGGGGGATGGGCAACCAGCCAAATCAAAAATTATTTAATTCCCCTCAATAACTAATCAGAGTTGCAACAGGACGGCTTCCGCTCAAGAATTACTTAATCTCGCAACAGGATGACATGGCCACCCATAAGATGCCTGCTACTGTGCTGGTTGAGTTGAGTGTGATATGCTCATGCATGCATGACTAAATCCCACATTATGTGCCTCACCTCACCCAGAGGGCACTTTCCATACATCACCCTATGCCCACCAGATGCACCACAAGTGAGAGACTCTCACAGCTGCACGCACTTGCACCTCACTGATAAGACAACTATCAAGTAGACTGATTGATTACAAGATACCTTTACCACGGTAATAGATATGAAAATATACATATGTGGGTTGCGAAGATACAACCCTTCATGTTTATTGCCCAACCTGGGCTGGTTGTGGAAGTTGTTGCATGCTTTCCAGCTCGTGCCAGGTGTTAGGAGCCGGGGTACTGTTCCCCGCATCGAACAGAGCCGAACAGAAAGGCGGGAGGCAGGAATTCAACCCATAACCCTTAAGTGTTCCATGCTGAAAAAGTGCACATATGTGAGGAATATTGAGAGAAAAGAAAAACCATATACACCTGTCCCCCGATGAGGAGAAGACAGCTTAAAAAAAAAACAAAAAAAGAACCTTCATGTTTAGTGCATGGATCCCGTATGATCATCAGGTATTATTTGCATGCACAAAATTTAAGGGAGATGCTAAAACATGGGTTATGTGACAAGTGGCAGAAGGCGGGTTTGGAGGCCGATTAGATTAATATGGCGCTAGCAGCTTCACAGTTTCCTCGATAAACGAGCAAATCAAAATGGTATATCAGATTATGGAAATCCATAGGGCTCAGTGGCGCAGCATCAAAGCTTAGATCCGTCGTATGGATGCTCTAATTGGGAAGCAGGGTCATAAGGTCACACAAGTGCAGCAACTCGATCATATTCACCATACTATGCCTATTGCCGTTAGCTCGGTGCTAGCTACAGAGATGGCCCAAGAAGGGATGACCTACAAGAAATACACTGAACGGGACATCCATAAGGCTAAGTGGCGCAGCATCAAAGCTTAGATCCATCGTATGGATGCTCTAATTGGGAAGCAGGGTCATAGGGTCACACAAGTGCAGCAACTCAATCAGATTCACCATGCTATGCCTATAACCGTTACCTCGGTGCTATCTACAGAGATGTGCTACGAAGGGATGGCCTACAAGAAATACATTTCACGGGCCCAACAGTTAACCACTTTGCAGCAACAGCAAGATCTTCATCTTGCCTCTGAACTAAAAAATGGAAGTATGGTTAAACTTCAAAGGAAGTTGGCGGCCAGGGAAATGAACCTGAGAGACTGGACAATGCACACACGGAGCGTTCACGCCGACCAGTTAGCACGTAGTGGACCGCGTCAACGTGGACGGCAATCTATGCGGGACTTTTGACCGCATCGACATCGCGGTGAGCATCCCCCTTGGGCGCTCTGAGGCGTGCACAGGCGGGCTCTGAGCAGGCGGGAAAACCCAGTGTGGCCGCCATAGTCGTACATCTCGGCTATAGCCGGCAGCTGACGTGCACACGCTGCAAGCGCCAACATCGTGGGGAGTAAGAAGATCGACACTGGCCATGCTTGCTGCCATAGGGGATGGTCAGGCCGATCTGCAGGAACGTGAAGATAGGTTGGGGGAGTCAAGGGCTGGCGGTGATCAAAGAGCAATGCGCGGGAAGGCAAGGGGAGACACGTGGCGGCGACAACGACACATGAAGCGGAGCAAGTGGGAACACGTCGCCATCGTTGGACGTCGCGGCCGTAGCCCGCTGCTGACGCGCACATGCTGAAAGGGCCAATATCGGGGGGGGGTAAGAAGATTGACACCGGCCATACTTGCTGTCGTGGGGGAGGGTCGGGCTGATCTGCGGGTACGTGACGATAAGGTTAGGGGGTGTCGAGTGCTGGCAGTGATCAAGAAGCAACGCGCAGTACGAGAAGCGGGAAAACTGTGATTCAACGAACACTAACGAGCACGGGGAAGCCAAGGGGAGCCATGTGGCGACAAGCAATAACGACATACGAAGTGGAGCAAGCGGGGACAAGTCAACAAAACATTAGCAAGGAATATGGAGAGGGCACGGGGAGGCACGTGGCGACACACGACAACTTCACTGGAGGTATACTACCATGTATTGGGGATAGAAACGGCGCTGGGGTATACGGCCAGTGCGAACAACCTGGGCAAGGGAAAACGAACTTGACGCGGCGGGAACCGCGGCGGGGTATACGGCAGTGCGAGCTGAGGTTACAATCGACCCCACTTCAGGCGGGTGCAAGGAGGCTACCATTGCTTGCCAACAACAAAGGACATCTTCAATCAAGGTGAGCAGAGAGCAGAGGGAGACCGCCGTGGGGACAGCGAAGAAGCAGAGCTATCAGATCAGCATCGCCACACCTATGGAGGGTTCCAGAATGGACAATGGCACATGAACCCTCTAAATCCTCTCATAGCACCAGCAAAAGCTCGGGCAGCGGGCGTATGGTTTTCTCATCTCCCGAACTCGCATCAAGTCTAAGGATAAAGTGGTGAAGGAGAAGCTCAACGTCAATGGAAGAAAGGATATGGAAGTTGACGTATGGGTATATCCGTAGGAGGACCTTGAATAGGTAAGCGCGCTCTACGAGAAACACATGGTACTCTTCAATTTTTCGCAGAAAAGTAAGGAGCTATCACTCCACAACAAGTGAGCTTGGGTGGCGGAAAGATTGAAGCCCTTACAACTGATTCCGGGAAGTTTCGATGCATAAGAGGTGTTGAAACACGGTTATGGTGCTTTGTATGGAAGAAGCTTATGCTCAATATCTCAAATCCCTGGATTCCCTCAGCTGCAAGGGCTTGATCGTCACGACCCTAGCATGGAAGCCTCCCAGAGTCCCACAAGGGTAGTCGACGAGACATCGACAGACCATGCTCCGTACCCATTTTTGGGTACAGATTGATAATCTCACAGAGGGGCTACACAGCATGATCCAAAAGAGTTTGGAAACAAAATACCCCAATAATCCGATAGTGGCATGGGCCGAGGCAGGCCCTGAGTTCCTAGCCCCGAATCATGATTCACAGATTGTCTGCCTGGAAGCGCCTCTGAGAGAACCACCCTCCTTCCCGGAGGTGCGGTTGTTTAACAAAAACTCTCAGAGATCCACGGTTTTCGTGTTGACGAAGACTAACCCAGCTTGCTTCTGCTGCAGGGGGAAGGGTCATCTGGGCAATGACCCCAACTGTCCAGCAAACTGCACGGTGGCAAGAAAGAGACCAAGCTTCCAAACACAGTTGGTCGAAGCGGAGGGGAGAACGGGAGTCTGGTATGTCAACAGGCCGGAATACCGAGGATGGATTTTCGACGACAACCTGGACCCCCCCCCCCCCCCCCCCCACGTGGATATGGACATTGAAGACCGCACCGACGCTTATCCTCAATGAGCAGTGGGTTGAAGAAGACAGACAAAAGTTGCAAACAATGGAGAAGCTGGCTAAAATCGGTGAACTGGCAGAAATGGCTTTCTTAGACGCCCAGGTGGCAACCAAGACGTGCTGTAAAAGGAGAAGCAAGCAGAACAGCGCAGGGAGGGAAGGGGAAATTGTGGTTCCAAACATCCAGGATGTAGAAATAGAAACAGAAAACCAGGCGACAACAGGGGCAGGGGTACGAAAGAGATAGGTGACTCAAGAGGGAACTTCTGCTGCTGAAGAAGGAGGGGGGAGAACTCCCCGAAGAGGACATGGACAAGGCAGAGGATAAGGAATGGTTGGTCACTACGATTCGGGAGTTTAAATGGATATGGGAATTCCAATTCAAACTCCACTAGGCCCACCACCGCCATGACAGAAAAGTTCAGCAGGCTGGAGTGGGGACATCCAAGCCAGGGCAAACGGTCTCCACAGAGAACTGCTTTGAGGCATTACTAATAGAGGACGTACTGAAGAAGTTCTATGAGCAGCAGTATTCCCTTAAGGCAAGGGTTGAGGGGGACGAGGTTCGGGAAGACATCCAGGCCTATAACAGACAGTTTAACTGACCGACCTCATATCTTGACAAAGACTTGTTGACCAGCCATCCGAAGAAGAACAAGAGGCAAGCCGACAGTCCCGGCGACCAGCCTCAGTCAGAGCCAGGTATGCAGCTGCGACAGGATGCACGAGCAGATCTGCAGTGGAGGAAGCACAGGTGACAGCCCTGCAAGAGAAGAACAAGAGCTTGCAGGCGCAGCACTTGACACTTCAGAAGATCGCAGACAAGAAAGGAGATTGAGGCAGCTGCCAGAAAATCAGAGAACCAACGCGTCATGATACCTTGGCGATGGAACAGTGTCCACAAGGATTGGGAGATCCCACTGCACCGTTTGGGGGCCCTGATCACGGTTACTGATCAAGTCCTTGAGGATGGCAGCACGATGTGGCCATAGTTTAGGAGGCTATCACCCGCTGTTCACCCTGGGCAAGCGCTCTGGGAACGCAGAAGACTGGGAGGACCAGGATGGGAAGCTGCACACAGCTGACCTCAGACCAATGCTGGTGCGTCTTCCTGAGGGAGCTCGGTTTCAGGCAGGACCACTATCGTAGAAAGTGTGGTTTTGGAGAGGCAGTACCCATTCACAACGCTATGACTGAACACAACCTAATTGATCCCTACAGAATGCTGCAGCCAGCGGCGAAGCACTTCACGTACATCAAGCGCAACAGGAGTCAACATATCTCCACGTCGAGAATACATTATTTCTTGATCTTGAGGATCTTGCAGGAGCAGTACACTCAGTTGGCATCGGCCAAGTCTCCTACTTCTCCGGACTCTATCACAAGTTCATTTATCTTCAGTTGGTTTTGGACGCGGCACCCCCGAGGGGACCTGAATTCTTCAAGGTTAACAACTCCCTCTTAGGCACGCAGGTCGTGAACGAGAGGATTCAGGAGGTTTGCACAGCACAGGGCGCAAGGACCTCGACCTTCCCCCAGTTGGTTGGAGGCCTATCACGAGCAGCATCCACGGCCTCCTGCAAACTGGCAGTGCAGCACAAGGCAAAGGAGAGGGAATTTGAAGTGGCACTCCACATAGTCGAGCAGACCCTGCAATTACATCCAGGGGAACAATATTACGAGAATGCGTTACGCAGGACACGACAAAGGCTAGCACATTGGCAGCATTGGAGGAACGAGGGCATACGGCTCCGGGCTAGGGTAGCAGAACTGGAGAAAGGAGAGATAATGTCGGAGTACTTCTTCCAGAATATCAAGACTAACATCACGAACAAACTAATAGACCAGCTACCGGGGGGGCGACAGATTAACCTCGGACCCACGTGAGATGCTGGCAATAGCAGCCGACTTCTACAGCAACCTGTACGCATCCAAGGAAGGAGAACAAGACCCGCAATTGGTACAGGAAAAAAGACAGATGTTTCTATCGCATCTGGATAAGACCATATCAGAGGACCATGAGGCTCCTCTCCACAAACCCATTACGCAAAAGGAGGTGCAAGAAGCCCTTCATTCGCTGCAGCCAAATAAGACCCTCAGTTGAGATGGACTATCTAAGGAATTTTGGCAGACCTTCTGGGCAGTGTTTGAGAGCGAGTACCTGTGCTTCCTCAATGACCGTGAATGAGAGGAGAGCCTCAGAAAACACATCAGTACCGGAGTGGTCACTCTCCTGCATAAGTAAGGGGACCCGACTGACATCACAAACTATAGACCTATTACACTGCTCCTGGTCGTTTACAAGGTACTCACTAAACTTCTGGCCAATCGACTAAGTGCGATTACAAATCGGTGTTTCCATATTGACCTCACACTTGACAATGTTATGACACTGACTAAAGAAATGCGCTACATCAAGGGCAACAGACTCAACGTGGCTATTCTCTTCTTCGACTTTGAGAAAGCCTACGATCAGGTGAACTGGAACTTCCAGCAGCAGTGTATGGAGCGCATGGGAGTGGGACCCAACTTTGGCCGCTGGGTGCGAGTGTTGTGTAACCACGCACACGGGCAGGTATAGGTCAACGGCTTCCTTTCAGCCCCTACCGTATGTCCAGGTCCATCCGCCAAGGGGACCCGCTGGCAGCGCCACTATTCCTGTTCACGATGGAAGCCATCGCCTCCTTCCTTTGAAAAAACCCATCCATATAGCGTTTGGTGGCTGACCGTCACCCGAAGGACACTCGGTGTCTCTTCCAGTCACCCTGCTCTTTGCTAATGACCTCACTGCCCCAATTCGGGCTTCAAATTCATCATTCGTAGCCCTCACACGCGCAATGCAGGCCTTCCAGCTCCCTTAAGAAATTAAGATTAACTGGCACAAGACACTCGGCTGGTGGATGGCGGATGCAGCACCGCCTCCACCTCAAATCACCCCGGAAGGCTTTGCATTTCAAGAAGTACAACAGGTAGAGATGAGCGGATGCAGCCCTGTACATTTGTCCAATGGTTTCCATTTCAAGAAGTACAACACGTGCACGGACTAATTTCTTATTGCTTTCACACACAAAGTTTACGGATACGATTATTTGCCAATATGATGGCTGGTCATAGTTTAGTGAAGATTTTGAGTGGTTTTTGCTGAGTTTCGGATACACGTAAACAAAAACCAATAATACTGGCAATGTACCCTGCATAAATACATGTCAACTTTGGAGACTTCCATTACTCCACAAGCCGTTGTAAAATCTCTGCCAGCGTGGCCTGTGTTTTACATATGATTTTCTTTGTAAGATTTCCCAAAATGAGCTAGAGGAGCTCAAAAAGCTGATTCCAGAGTTGGTAAACAAGGGATGGGTTAAGCCAAGGTCTTCTTATGGCTCACCCATGTTGTTCATTCCTCAGAAGGAAGGAGAATTGAGGCTTTGTATAGATGATAGGAGTCTGGATGCTATAACAGTGTAGAATGCAAACCACTACCCCTCATAACGGAATTGCTGCATAGATTACAAGTGTGAAAGTATTTTCCCAACATAGACTTGAAGTCATCATCAGATCAAATTCTTTTGGTAACGACCATGAAGAGTTCAGTGTCATGCCTTTCAGTTTGACTAATGCCCCAATAACCTCCTGGCGTTGTATGGATAAAATGTTTAGAAACTGGCTTGAGCAGATTTGTAGTTGTAAATTTAAATGACATTTTAGTTTTCCGTACTGCTTTGGACGAGCAAGAGGAGCATTTACGCAAAGCCCTGACTAAGCTGAGAGAGAATAGGTTCAATCAACTTTAATGTGAACTGAAAAATATGTGATTGGGTGAAGAGGTGTGTGCTTACCTCGCTCATGTCATAGATGGAGATGGGAGTCCAGCCAGACAACACTAAGATTGCTGCCATTAGAGACCGTCCAATGCCCAAAAGACTCACCAAGTTGCATTCATTCCTAGGACTGACTAATTGTTACAAATTTCAGTACCATAGCTGCTGTATGCATATGCGACCTTCGAGTGCGACTTGGTTGAAGACGCTAGGTCAGTGGCGCAGGGCACTATATCTAGGGCTTAGATCAGGGAGAGAGAGAGTGAGGAGAGAGACTGAAGACATTTAAATAGGAGAACGATCCATGAAATAGAGAGAGAAATAGATAGATAGATATACATATTGTCACATAACTATGAACTAAAAGAGCGGACTTTGCGAAACAAACGGCAAATAAACGGCAAAAAAAAAAATAAATATATATATATCGTCAAATAGAATATATATATCGTCAAATAGAACTGCCCGGTAAACCGTAGGCAGAGAGGGAGAAGAGGACAACAAACGAGGGGCTGTGACAAACTGTTTCGTCGGAGTTTATATATATATATATATATATATATATATATATATCGTCAAAAACAGAACTGCCCGGTAAACCGTAGGCAGAGAGAGAGAAGAGGACAACAAACGAGGGGCTGTGACAAACTGTTTCGTCGGAGTTTCACCGACTCATCAGGAGGCTGAACCCTATATATAATATTCTACGACTTCGCTAGCTTCCTGCTACGTTTTTTTCCGGTCAGGTCGAGCGGCAGTGGTCGGGGCCTTTACTAGGCGGCCATGCTGTGCCTCTAGTGCCAGCGGCGTGTCTGGAGTGTATTTTTAGGCTGTGACAGACCTTTCTTTGTTTCGTGGATGTTTTGCTGGCTTGTGATGGGGTGTGAACCGACAGTCTGTAGAGTTTTCCATCTGGTGTGGGTGAGTGATAGTCTACTTTGAT
>BFEA01001116.1:152717-182490 GCA_003427395.1 Chara braunii
GTGTGTGTGAGAGAGAGAGAGAGAGAGAGAGAGAGAGAGAGAGAGAGAGAGCAGGTAAGTCTCCAACCTCGCGCCTGGCCTCACGCGACTTCCATCGATAGGATGAGCAAAATCGAATGGATCTTCCGCTAGAACATGGAAATATACACTGCCTGGTTGAATCTGCCCAACACCTGCCCGGTTGAATCTGCCCGACATCTGCAATAGACGGCAAAGTGCGAAAAACCGCCCGCCAAACGAAGTACCATAAAAGCGGCCTGGCCCCTTCCCGACTCTAACCCGCGGCCTCCGGGCAAAACAACTGCCTGCACCAATTTCACGGGACACCTCCTGACAACGTGCGGGCCTCATTTTTGCTGAGCGCAAAGGGACTGTTTATGAGGACCGCTTTTTACTTTAGGTATTAGTAGATTGATATACCGCTTTTTACTTTAGGTATTAGTAGATTGATAGATGGAGATGGAGATAAATTTGAGTTCCCTTATGTTTTTTTTTCATCTCGTTGCTTGTGTGTCCAAGCTTGATGTGGTTGAATTGCGAGCACGCTGTTTGTCGATTGGGTGACAAATTGAGCGGGATTGTTGCACTTTCTTCATTCAACAAATGCATAAATAAATAGAGTTAATAGACTGCACCAGTAAGTGATGAAGTTGACGTCACACTAGACACAGCTGGGTGTGAATGCTTCTCTGCAAAGGAAAGGGAAAGAGTCATGACGTACTCACACCACATCAGACCGCATCAATTTTTTTTACTCTTTTAGCAAATAGATCTTGCATGAACAAGTGCATTATATACTCTTCATTAGAGTTGGAACAAGCTTCATGATTACCGTAGTTCATTGTAAAACTGCAGTGATAGAAAATGAAATAGTAACAGGAAGTCGAAGGCAAAGTGGGTTGAGTGAGTTAAAGATAGACAGGTGCATAGAGTTGAAAAGTCCAACTTGGAAAAGGTAAAGTAAGAAAGGGGGTAAGGGAAGAGGAAGAGGAAGGCGGTTGAGGGGAGATGTGGGAGGAAGAGGAAGAGGGCATCACTCACACTCAGATTTCCAAGGCGCTGACAATGAGAAGGCATGTTGACCGTGCAGCCCGACGTTCCAGAAAATGCATACATTACAGCGGCATGAAAAGGATAGGACAACGCACAGAAGAGAAAGGATCAGAAATTTCAGAATAGAAGATGTCGTGGTTCTCCTTGCAGAGATGACAACCACTCTTCATACTTCCATCACTAGCTCTTAAAAGTCAGGTGTTTGTGATAATAAAATGCTGAGGATTTAGGGCCCTTTTTCTTTTTCCATGGCTCCTTCAAATCCATTCTATTCTTGGGGCCACGTGCGCAGTTGCTTTTCCACGAGTAAGTTAGAATTACATGAAGTATACCTACTCAATGCCTTACAACCGGAAGATCCAATGCCTTATACCTTCCTTAGGCATTATATCCAGCTATTGTGATTCCTCTCCCCCTTTTCCTATCCTGCTTTGAGACCATGTTTTGACCCCTCCTTCCCCCTCTCCTCGTTCTACTTGTTTTCCGCTAATTTTGCACAACTTTTGGTCTCTGAATAGTATTGAATTGATGATGGTGTGAATGAGGATGATTGTGATGATGTTACAATTTCCAGGAACCCCAAAAACTCTGCATGCGTCATCACAGTTGCACACTTGATAGAGACGAACTCACACGTGATTGGAAGCTTGCTGAAAATTTGGAATTGAACATACACACTTGGCTAGCTCATATAACAGAGAAATCTAGCTTACTCGGATTCCACGATAAAAGAGTTCTGTTTCCAAAAAGATTTGTCCGTCCGTAATGAAAATTACATTGGTAAGAAAATAGTAAATACTAGGAATATAAGCAGATACATCTCCAGCTTGTGTTTCAATAACAGGTAAAGCAGTCAGACTACCTGCACCAGCTTGGTCTGACCACAAAATGGAAGTTTCATTTTGGGTTTTAGCTGAAGTGACAAGAGTCACATGAAACCCACAAAGGTGTTCAAAACTTTTGAAATGGTTTTGTATTTCTGGGAATAAGCATAACAAATTCATTTTAATTGGTTAAATGAATAGAAATTTTGTGTATTTTGAAAGGGTAGTTATGAAAACAGATCACTGTGACAAGTTTTCCAAAACATTGTACATGCGATGTCCTCGTAGGGTGCTTTGACACCCAGCTGCCCTGAGGACTCCGGATCAGTCGGAACAGAAATGATGTGGTAGACTGCCAGAACTGCCTGGCTACAGTTGCCCCCACTCTCCCTGCTATCAGCCCCAACGCTGCTTGTCCTTCTTCTACACCAGCAAACTTGCTGAATAAGAACTTTTTAAAAAGTCATTAATACTGCCCAGTGAGTCACATTTGACGAGCTACCTTCCTGCTGAGGCCTACCGGGTCTGCCTATTGAACAAACCTAGAGTTACAGATCGGGAAGGGCCTACTCTGAACTGACCCTACAGAGATTCTACAAGGAGGTCCTAGGTTCAAACTTGCAAAAGTTGCAAGCTAAAAAATAGTACAAAAGAAAGCAAACAGTTATACTTACCTTGTAGTAGGTTCCAAGTCCAAACCCTAACCTGAGAAAATGCGAAAACTTATCCAACGATAACTTGGGGCAGTTTGCCGGTTCACATCCCGCTGCCCCTCCCCTCAGTTCGGATTCCTGTGAGAACGTTATCTTTATTTACTGAGAAAGGGTCTGTTGAGTCGAAGCAGAAATTCAAGACAAGCATGAAAACCTATGCTACCGAGAAAGGGCCTGTTGATTCAAAGCAGGAATTAAATACAAGCATGAAACACTATGTTACAGTATCTAAAAGTCTACAATCTTAGACACAGTTCGGTTGAACTAATGCAAACCCTGATGTTTGCTTCCCCAGAGTGATCTCGCATAGTTACCAACTATCCTAGGTGCAGTCTGTGTCAGTTCGGCACAGTCAATCCACTGTCTCGTCTTTCGCGTAGTACTTGATCCGGTAGATGACTTCGCCTCGAGTGACGATCCTGTTGATGTCTGTGTCAAAATACATGGTGGGAGGACGCATCTTCCTCCTGCCTGCAAACTTAGATGCTATACAGGGCATCAGCTTTGAAGCATGAGATAGGGAATAGGTCTGCAGGTGGGAGGGACGTCCGCGAGATAGGATGGTACGTTAAGATCTTGGCCAACCACATGCAGTATTTGTCATCGTCTGCATCACTTGAATAGCAAATCCCTGCTAACGCCTTTCTCTGCTGCGAGCTCAACCATGCTCACCCATATGAAGTCTTCCTCCAGAAGTAGGGTGACACTTGTTGGCTTCATTGGCCATTGCCTGCTGTGGCTTCTGTATACTCCTGATAGCTTGTCGAAGTTTTGCGTGAATTGCACAGTGAACTCCAGCTTTCCAGGAGGGTAGTCTAACTCCCGTGTCTACATGAGGATACCCACAGGCATGCATGGCTTCCCGCTGTACTCCAGCTCGGTGGGTTTATATAACTTTATAACTTTATGCAGAATAGTAGGATGTAATTTGTTGTTGGCACTGACTACCTTGGTCAAATGCTGATCCCAATCAATCCGCTCAGGCCGTATGGGGCATCACAGGACCTGCTGTAAACCAGTTCATTCTCTCCGTCTTGCCGCCACAACTACGGTGGTGTACCAAACTCATGTTGCATTTAGTGTTGGCAAACTCAATCAGGTTCTGCCACAATTTGCTTGCAAAACAAGTATCTCTTTCATTGATGATATCAGAAGGGAATCTGAAATCGAATGCCCACTTGTCAGGTAAGAGTTTGTCAATCTTCCTCATGGATGCAGCTTCATCCATTGGCACCGGCCTCATGAATTTGCTGAAGCGGTCAACGATGACAATAGTATCCTTTTCCCACTTGGCCTACAGAAAACCTCCCATTCAGTCCATGGAGATGGATAAGCCTGGTTTGTCAGGTACTGGGAGCGTTTCGAGGAAACCGTATGGTCTCTGCACTCTCCCAACTGACAAAGGCTGCAACTCTTCACATATTCTGCGACATCACTCCTCGTTGTTGGTCAGTAAAACTTCTCCAGCCGTTGCAGTTCTCTTCAGCCCAAAACGACGTTTTGTGCCATGGTACTCCCCCAGAGTGTCAAGCTGCAGTTTCTTGTCCATAGGGGGACACAATCGCTGCACCCCTCTAGCCTCCACATAGTGCAGTCCTTGTTGCATGGTATTAGGTCTTCTTCCAAATCTGCGATTTTGTTGCTGTATGCTGCTGCAACAGTCCCCAAGTTCGTCATCAATCTTCATCTGAGTCAGGATTGTTCAAAGTAGTCGTACCTCCATGGCAATGCATTAGCCACCTTGTTGTACGTGCCCTGCTTATTTGAACTCGTAGGTATCTATGACTGCTGACCACCACACAAGCTTTTTAGCGACCTTTGGCTGCATCTTCAAGCTCTGCAGTGTTTGGTGATGAAAACACACTCTCAAGGTCTACCCAACAACAATGTCACCATGTACGGAGGCCATGGTACAAGGTATAAAGTTCTGTTTCATGGGTGTTGGTGGAGACTCTCGTCAAAGGCAGGCAATTCGAGAGGTACTCCACTGGTTTAAGCCCGTGCCCATCATTTTGTTGCAGCACTGCCCCAATCTCATATCGATTGGCGTCGTTCAACAACATAAAGGCAATGCAGGATCTGCAATCTTCATGATGGGCTAGTTGATGAGGCAGTCCTTGAGAGTACGAAAACTTCCTTGTCAGATCTGTGAGTGGCGCAGTGATGATGGAACGACCTTCAATGAACTGCTTGCAGTAGGTGAGCATCCCTAGGAGCAGCCGCACCTCTGTAACTGTTTGGGATCTCGGCAAGTGTAAGACTGCTTCCACCTTCCTGGCCTTGGACCTTGTCCCATTAGCAGCAAGGACATGGCCAAAGTATGGGATCTGCTCCTTCCCAAACTCACTCTTCTTTGCAAGTTTGCATTGATTTTGTGCTTTAATTGTCTCAACTTTTCAAATACTAGTCTACAGTGGCTGCGGATCAGCAGAGAGACTTACCTGGGTCCATAGCCTGGACTGTTACCGGCCATAGGCGGATCTTCACTTTGCATCCTACTGCAGTTCAGAAACCATCTACACTGGTCATTACTGGAGGGAGAGAGAGAGAGAGAGAGAGAGGGGGGGGGAGGTCTTCTTGTTTGTTCTTTCTCGTCTCTGCCCTTCCATATCCGCATCCTCTGAGGGGCACTATTATTATTCGATGATTTCATTGAGGCAGCCAGCTCCTTAGTCGGCGAACTATCGAATAAGATCACCTACTTATCTTCTCTTGTGACGGACAAATGTCTTTCCAACATTCGGTTGCAAAAGTCCTCCCATGGGACTTTCTGCATGCAGTCCTATATTTCCCCTTGTTAAAATATTGCCGGTTGCCCACAACTTGGCAACGTGATAGCAAACTGGATTTCAGTGATGTTGTCCGTGAGCTGGTAGTTTGAGATCTGGCGTTCTATCTCTTGCAACCAGACCTCAACATTCTCATCTGGCATTCCTTGAAAGCTTGTGCCGATTTGATCTCAGGGCAGTGCTAATTTCCTCCTCTAGGTTGGGAGGAGAATCGCACTGGATTTGACTTCTTACGGGATGGAGGTGGCGACAGTTGGTGCAGCAGTGCCGCCATCTTGCTCTGAAATTCTTACATCAACATGTCATCCATCTTCTTCTCCATCTTGTCCATATCCGTGGCATTGAGGACAGTGAACGCTGACAATCTATCTCCGATGTCGGCACTCTTGTCTTCACCTATCTTCTTTGTGTCTTCCTTGCTCTTCTTCTGCAGTTCTTCATCCTGTCCCACCATGATCTCAGCTTCCAAGTCGCCGAATCGATGCATATTTCGATCAAAGTCCATGTGACCTAGGAGTGACATTTCAGGCTGGGTGGGCCAAGGCAGGTTGTCTTTTCGGTTTTACAGGTTCAAAGCATGCCATGTACCTGCATGGTCACAGTGAGGCATACAGGTAATTTTCCCCAAGGAAAAAGACGTGGAGCAATGCTGTCGTAGGTGTCAAGTGGAACCATGCAAATTGCCAATATAGTTAAGGCAGCAGTACCAGATAAACATGAACATGGCACAACTGCAGACCACCAAGGTCATATTGGAGTAGGATAACTGTAGTGGCGTGGCCTGACAGTCACAATCAGACAGTAAAATTCAAATCCTGATATCGGACATTGGATTTCAAAACGCAGACATGGACACGAGCCCAGTGGTGCTTTGGCCAAATTGCTGCTTTTCTCTGCTAAGGTGACAGAGAGATGGTTAATGGATGACCCAAAATTCACCGAAAATGACACCACCCAAGGTCTGAGCAAGGACAGGGCAGCATACATATGATTTGGCTGGCATAGCACAAACTCACAGCAACAATGAGCAATATGAATTTCAGAAAGCAAATGAGATTTGGATTTGAGGGTCATCAACCTGCTCTTGTTAGCACACCTAAATAAGACGACCAATTCTTTTCTGTTCCTTTTCCACAAGTAAAGTAGTCACCTTGGTGGGCTTCCTCTCCAATAGTCTCTGGATCAGATGAATGGCACTTCTGGACATATACGAAGGATAGGCGACCTGCACCACAGGAAAGATTTACCAATTGAGGATTTATTCATTTCCATTTTGCTGAAGAGCATCCCACCATTGTATGATAATGCGCTGTTATACCACCCATATGTAATGAACCCAGTTTAGTAGATACTCAGAAGTCATCAAACACAAGTAGTCTCAGTATCTGCAACAGAGTCACCAAATCGTGAAGTGATAAATCAAACAATAACTCGTTACCATTAGACGAAGAGAGTGGAGGGGGATCAGACACAAGAGTAGGTGGAAAAGATCACAAAAGAGTAATCCCGTCAAACCCCTCTCCTTCTCCGGGCTTCTTCCCTCTCCACCTCAATAACCAGAAGATGATAAGAAGTATAGTAGTCCTGATCACACACAATAGTGCCACGTGGCACTCTTATCTCATGAAGACCATGAAGACACAGTAGATTCAGTGACGACGTCAGGCTCAGGTGAGTACCCAATCTCTCTTATCCAAAGATCCCGATCTTCCTCCTCCTCGCAACCAGTCACCTCATGTAGACAGTGTGGACAATGCCACATCAGCAGACGAGACAGGTGGCATATGCCAAATCATCAATGTAGACCAGATGCAGCGACACATCAGCATGCCATGAAGACCAGAGGCAGCGCCACATCAGCATGCCATGAAGACCAGAGGCAGCGCCACATCAGCATGCNCCACATCAGCATGCCATGAAGACCAGAGGCAGCGCCACATCAGCATGCTATGAAGACCAGAGGCAGTGTAACATCAGCATAGCCTGGCGAATGCCAGCATGCTGCCTCCTTCCCGTGACGTCGTCCCGCAACGCCTGTGCACAACTAGCATGTAGCCAGCGTCGCGCCAGCATGAAGCCAGCGTCTAGTCAAAAGTCGAGCCAGCGTCAAAGCAGCATAGCAAGACTGAATGCTGACCACCTTGAGGCCAGTCTTTAAGTAGCATTTGGCGAGGCTCTTTGGCCTCGGGTCTCCTTCCCTCAGTCGTCCAGATTGAATCACAGTCGAAGGCCTGGATCGTACAGTTGCAGACATTCCTCTTGGACCTTATGCTGTCTGGGTACCTGCATACAAACAAGTGTGTTTGCTTGACCGGCGGCCTGGACTGGGTACCTTTGGACTTTGACTGTTGAGGTCACGGCAGTTGACAAAAGTGAACTGTCTCACGTCCAGGCCCTGAATTTTCGTGTGGGGTCTTTGCCCCTGTTTTCGGCCTGGGCTGAGGGCGGCCGAGTTGGCCCTCGGTCTTTCCATGAGACATATGGCATGGGTTATTGCATTCCTGCCGGCCCAGTTTTCGAGTTCCATCGCAGAAATACATCAATTCTCAGTTAACCCACGTTCATATGCAGCGGCAATATCAGGAGCAGTGGGTAGGAGTTATTTCCTACTAGATCATCTGGCTTCAGATGCGGGTTGGAACTTGAACTTTACCTTGTATTACTTCTGAGGTCGTCCCCTGCCACCTGTAGAGAAATAGCCATGTTCCAATATTTTCTCAACTTCATAGCCTCCGTTCATAGAGGGTGGAAACATAGATGGCCTATTTGGAAAGTTATCACTTTCTACATAGGGTAGCATTTTAGACGCGTGGAAGACAGGGTATGTCCTTGGGTGTGGAGGTACATCTATACGATAGGAAGGTCCATCTTCACCTCCAATCACTTTGAGAACTTCCCAGGGCCCGTCGAGACACATTTTCTTCTAAGGAAAACTCTTTAGACTTAACCCACACAAAGTCCCCTTCTTGGAACTGTGAAGGACGACGATGTTTATTAGCTTATTCAATCATTTGCAATTGGGATTTCTGTATCTTTTCCTTTACCTTCTTGATGTCTTCTTCGTATAAAACTTACCTTCTTGATGTCTTCTTCGTATAAAACTACGAATTCACGCATACCTGGGGGTAGCCTCTGAATCTGGTCCCTTTTTAATGTATCAATGGGACGCCTAGGCTTCCATCCTTTATGCAGTGCATTAGCCGTTCTACCTGTGACAATATGTATACTGTTGTTATATGCACTAGCAATTTTAGGCAAGTTCTCATCCCAGTCAATTTGGTCAGGACGGACGTACATTCGCAAAAGTTGTTTGTAGAGACGATTCATTTGCTCAGTTTGGGCATTCGTTTCAGGATGTCTGCCTGACGACATGGTCAACCTGGTTCCATAGACTTCCATCAACTTTTGCCATTGTAGACTGGTAAATCAAACATCTCTATCTGACACGATGGTTTTAGGAAATCCATACTCAAAGACCCATCGCATTTGAAACTTTTGAATGACGAGTTCGGTTCTAGCTTCAGCAGGCAAAGGAATGAACATAGCATACTTAGAAAATCTATCGACAATGACCATTAGTTGGCTGTTGCCGTTTTGATTCTTAGTGAGGCTCATAAAATCAATAAAGATAGACTCACCTGGCTCACTTGGAATAGGCAACGGTCGTAATAGTCCCATTGGATTCTCATGTGACGGCTTGTTCCTTTGACAGACAAGAAAAGTCCGCACATACCTTAGTACATCTTCCTTCATTCCTTTCCACTCAAAACGTTCACGTACATCGGCATGCGTCTTCTTAAAACCAAAGTGACCTTCTGCATCATGGCATTCCCCGATGATTACACTTTTTATTGGTTCTAAGTGAGGAACACACAATCATTCTTCGGTTTCGTCCAACAAGAAGAATAAGCCATCAGTCATTCGATATTCCGGAAATAACTCAGGGTTCTTTCTTAAAGTTTCAATGATAGGATTCCAAATAAGATCACTCCCATAACCCTGACGGATCTGTTCCTTTAATTTATTTCCGATATCGAGATAAGAGACAATGTTTCCAAAGAAATCTGCACGCCTGGACAAAGCATCCGCGAGTCCGCGATCACATTAGATTTGCTTTTGATGGTTTTCACCTCAAAGTCAAAGGTGTCAAGGAAAGCCGACCACCTTACCAACTTGTCGGAGAGCTTAGGTTGAGTCTTGATCCACTTCAAGGTAGAGTGGTCAGAGTAGACAGTGAAATGCCTTCCTAACAAGTAGTGCTTCTAGGTATCTAGTGCAACAACTAAGGCATACAGTTCCCTTTCATAAGTGGAGTTGGCCACTTTTTCTGACGGAAGTCTTTTGGACATGAACTCAATAGGTCTATATCCCTTACCGTCGCCTTGCTGTAAGACAACCCCAATCCCATACTGACTTGCGTCAGTCGTAACGATGAAAGGAAGAGAAGGGTCCGCAATCTTAAGGACAGGGTAGTGAGTCAAAGCATGTTTTAACTTTCTAAACGATGACTCGCAATCTTTGTCCCACAACCAAGGCTTTTCTTTTTTCGGTAATCTTCTCATAGGAGCAACTATCAAGAAGTTTCTGACGAACTTCCTATAATAGCTAGCAAGTCCTAGGAAAGATCTCAGTTAAGCTATAGTCTTAGGTTGTGGCCAATCTCTGATTGCTGTAATCTTTTTTTCTTCAGGCCTTAGTCCTTCCTCGTTTACTATATGCCAAGACTTCAGGCTTAGCAAACTCTGACTTCTTTGGGTTTAATTTGAAGTTGCCCTCGCGCAACTTCTGCAAGACCATCCATAGGTGTTTTTGATCTTCCAGTGTCTTACTATACACTAGAATGTCATCGAGGTAGACTACTACGAATTGATCAAGCCACTGACGAAACAACTCGTTCATTGACCTTTGGAAGGTTGCAGGTGCGTTGGTCAAACCGAAAGGCATAACCACGAACTCGTAGTGACCATACCTGGTTCGGAATGTCGTCTTGTGTTGATCCTCATGAGCCACCTCGATCTGGTGATATCCTGACTTGAGATCAGTCTTACTAAAGTATCGGCACCCCTGCAACTGATCCAATAGATCGTCAATGCGCGGAAGAGGCTTCGCGTTTTTAACAGTGAAAGAATTCAGCCCACGATAATCTATGCAAAGACGAAGTTCACCTTCCTTTTTGGGCACGAATAAGACAGGCGCACCATAAGGAGATGAGCTCGGGCGAATCCATCCTTTGTCAGCAAGTTCTTGCAGTTGCTTACGCAATTCCTCCAGTTCCCTGAGAGATACTCGATAGATGGGACCCTTGGGAATCTTGCTTCCGGGAATGATCTCAATCGTGTGCTTAATAGCACGCTCAGTGATTCCCGTCGGCTCAGTCTGCAAGTCCTTATACTCATCAAGAAGTTTTTCGATAGAAGATGGATAGGATGAAGAACACTCACCTACTCGTTTGACAAGCACCATCATCACCTCCTAATCCAACTTCTTCTTTACTGAACGGAAAGTTGGATAACTCGTACAACAGAAAGACAGGGTAGAGTCAGAGTCAGACTTATGCTACAACTTTATAGTACGCAGTTCGGACTTCTCGTCCTTGAGTTTGACAATTTTATCCTTGAACTTGACCTTTGGGTCGGCTTCTTCATGCCAATCCATTCCCACAATCATGTCAAAGGGTAAATTCTTCTCTATAAGGAAGGATATTTCGTGTAGAATTTTCTTACCTTCCTTCGTCTTGAAATAACATTTAACACGATCGACGTATTGAGAGACAGTGATCGTGCTTTTGTCAGCCAGTATAGACGTGATCGGTCAAGGTAAGTCTTTTACCTTCATTCCCAGATGCAGTTTTCGAATTGCCTTTTTTGAGATATAAAACCGCGTCGATCCCGGATCTAACAGAGCACCTATTCGCGTGCGCGCAATCTCAATATCCGCGATCATCAACTCACCCTTAGACTTAGCTTCCCACGAGCTCCATAGTGCTATCAGTTCATTGGCGAGCGAGTCAAGGGAATCGTCCAGCGGGACAGAAGAAAGTACTGTGTCAGGGTGGAGACGTGATCGGTCGAGGTAAGTCTTTTACCTTTATTTCCCGATGCAGTTTTCGAATTGCCTTTTCTGAGATATAACACCGCGTCGATCCCGGATCTAACAGAGCACCTATTCGCGTGTGCGCAATCTCAATATCCGCGATCATCAACTCACCCTTAGACTTAGCTTTCTTTGCCCACGAGCTCCGTAATGCTATCGGTTCATTGTCGAGCTCGTCAAGGGAATCTTCCAGCGGGACAGAACAAAGTATTGTGTCAGGGTGGTCTGGACGACGGGCGGAAGAAGAGCCATCCTTTGCCTTGAGATTCGAAGGGGTAGAAGAGGTTGTAGGCGCCGTACCTTTTTCTTCGTCTGAACCCTTCGACTCAGTAGGAGCAAATGCTACTCCTACTGGCTGCTTGCTTTTGGGTTACGAATAAGTGGGCACCAAGCTATCACATGTCCCACGGTGCCGCACTTGAGGCATTGGCGATTGTCCATCTTGGACTGCCATTCCTCACGAGTCATATTCATCTTTTCCCAAGGCCTCCCGAATGCTATTCCGGGATGCTCAGGGAACGAGTGTGGCCTCTTCTTCTTCCACGGGGTCTGGCCTCCCTTGTTGGCCATCACGGCAGTGATGTCACCCTTCCCGGACTCACTGACGCCACTAGCTACTCCTTTCTCAGACTCCTCCAGCGGTAGCTTCTCTACAGTATCATCATCGAATACAACAAGCATATGGTCCTGGCGCTTTTGCCGCCAAAGGACCCGCTTCCCATACCCACCAACCGCTCCTAATTTGACTACCGAAGCGTAAGACCCTTTCACCTGTGCGGTCATCTGCTCTCGTTGGAGAGCGAGATCGCGAAACTGCCGATAGTTATACTTACCAGACTTGGCTTCTGCCACGAGCTGTCTTGCATGTTCAATCCTGTTACCTGCAGAAGACGATCAACCTCACGAGATAGTGCATCCACTGAAGACCAACGCTTTTGCCCGATTGTTGTGAGTTCGTCGAAGGCCTTATCGATCGTCGTCTTGTCAAGAAATCTCTCCTTAATCTTTTGGAGAAATTATCTCAACGTCAGGGTCTTAGCCCACTCACCTATATCTTCGAAGCGTGCGGCATTGGCCTCAGACAATACCCACTCCTTGGCAACTCCACCAAGACATGACGTGGAGAAAGCTACCTGGCTCTCAGGCTCAACTGGAGTGGTGCTACAATAAGTCTGGATCTCTACGATCCACAACAACAGGTTCTCCTCCTTGTTGTTGTTATACGTGAACGACAATTTCATTTTAACTTTTTCTTTCTTTATCGGCTTCTCCGCTTCTTTGACCGGTTCCTCTTTCTTTTCAGTGAGTTATTCTTTCTTCTTTGCCGGTTCCTCAGGCTCTTTCTTTGAGGGTCCCGACTTCTCTACTGTTCATATTGCATCTTTCACGAGTTTCTCCTGGGGTGGTTTCCAATCTTCCCCCTCCGTCTCCTTCTCAACACTTACCTTATCTAACTTTTGTCAATCTCGACATAGTTTCCAATGAGACAGTGTTAGAGTCTATCTTCCTTTCAAGATGAACAAGATAAGTCATGGTAGATTGCAATACAGTTGACAGATCCGTCTCAACTTCCTCGAAGTGAAACCGTTCTCTAATTTCTTCCAACATTTTTTCCTGCTGTTTTTTTTCTTCTTTCCTCCTCCGGTACTCTTCAATCTTCTTTCTCTCATCTTCTAGAGATTTTTCAAATTGTCCGATGTTCTCCTCCATTATCTCTACAGACAATTCCTTTCTTTCCTCTCTTTCTTCTTCCTTGTCTTTTCTTTTCTGGTCAAGTTTCTCTAAGTGCTTGGCGACGTAACGGTCAAGAGCAATACGCCCTTGCCTAATGAGATCTTCGATCCTTCTACCGGTTTCCATCATTTGAACAGCAGTTTCAGCGGTGGGGTACCTTCCATTGGTTGTGATCGTCGTCCTGTCTGCGACGTTAAATAATTCATGAGGACTTCAGGGACCGTCCTAAAACGCCTCCTGATCAGCCAATCGGTTGGTGTAAGGCTCGCTGCACGCGAGGATAAAAATAGTGCAGGGCTGGCCAGCTCAGTTTACACTCGGGGCACAAGGGTGGGCCGTGTGCACACCTTTAGACACGCTCGCTATCTGGATTGCTAAGGAACGCTGACGTCAAGTGAGTTTCAGGAAGAACTGAGGAAGGGGTAGATTCCAAGTGATAAGTTCAGGCAAATTCCATTCTGCAAGCAGACCCAACAAATGATTATATTTTTAGTTTGATTAGTTAGATGTACAACCATTAACATCTGACAGACAGCATAGGTAGAAACAGTTTCTGCTCATTTGCTTCTCTGTTTGCGAACTAGTAAAAGTAAAATAGGAATCTGGACTACCTGTTGGACCCGAATACATAGACTCTGACATAGCCACCAATTATTTATTTAGTTCTTTTAAATTGGTCTCTCTTCCTCTCTCTGCACCATAGAACCCAGAGTTTTGTTTCCACCTAAATTTCCTGTACAGGGTCTGACACCTAAATTGGCCTTGCATTTCCCGTACGGGGTCTGACTCCTAAATTTCTAAAAGTCAACTGTACAGTGTGGGTGTACTGGACGCAACTCTTAACTCAGGGCCTGGTACCCCTTGACCCTAAGGACTTTCTCAAACCCAACGAAAAGCTACTACCCTGCCATTGACTCGTGCAGATTTTGAAGTTTGAACTGAGTTTATTCAACTTCATTGCACTCTCTCCCGTTCCATCCACATATAATCACAAACCATCCATGAAACGAAAAAAAGTATAGAGAGGCAGAATAGTAGAAGATGCAAAGTTGGCCACGTTTGTGTGGTTAAGCGCCAAGCACCCACACACCTGTCTATAGTCACAGAACTATTGACTAAGAGCGCCATATATATATTGTCAAACAGAGCTGCCCGGTAAAACCGTAGGCAGAGAGGGAGAAGAGGACAACAAACGAGGGGCTGTGGCAAACTGTTTCGTCGAAGTTTCACCGACTCATCAGGAGGCTGAACCCTCAACAGTCTGCAAAATCCCCTAACTGATTACACTGTAAGTGATAATCCACCTTAACCTCGACTGTGGTTAAGCATCAACGACTGCCCGACAACTGATAACCTGAGGTGGGCACCAACCACTGCCCTCAAGGTACCTGTGGCAAAAGTCAAAGCAGACTATCACTCACCCACACCAGATGGAAAACTCTACAGACTGTTGGTTCACACCCCATCACAAGCAAGCAAAACACCCATGAAACAAAGAAAGGTCTGTCACAGCCAAAAAATACACTATATATAAATATATATATATTGTCACATAACTATGAACTAAAAGAGCGCAATTTGCGAAACAAATGGCAAAAATAAACAAAAAAAAAAACGCAAGACAAACATGAAGGGCACAGTGAAACCATTCATTTTACTCATTCTTCTTTGGACTCCCCTTTCACCGTGTATATATACTATCACATAACTATTGACTAAGAGCGTAAGCACGTGAAGTAGAAGAAGAGATAAGATGAGCGAAGAAAAGAAAAATGAAAGGAGAGACAGGCAAAGAGACAGACGAACCAGAATGACACAAAACAGTGTCCTCTTATTCTTTGTTTCACTGTATTCTCTTTTTTTTTTTTTTTTTTTAATAACATAGAACCTCTTGGTTCTGGCTCTTGCCATTCTGGGGAGCGACAGTCCGGTTCCTATTCCCCCGGCAAGTCAAAATGGAATACATGGGAAACTCACGCACGCTCCTCCCCATTATGGCTGGGAGGCCCAAGTGGGCGGCATTGATTGCTTCCTTGTGGAAGGATGTACCACCTCTCCCCTTTGCTTAAGTTAGCCTGTGATGCTTAATCTGGAAGGCTCTTGCTAATCTCACTGGCCACAGTCCTGCTCCTCTCAACTGCAATGTTGTCGGGTCGGTGTGTTATGTTAGAGCAATCATGGGCCCTTGTGGATTCCTTCAGGTCCTGGAGTTTTAAACCCTACTTGTCTTGAGACTGTCCTAACCATAAACCCTCGTCTATCTAGCCTAGGGCTGAGCCTGTCTGTTTCTTTCTTCGACTTGGGTGACTATTTGGCTTCCTTTTGCTGGAACCGCTAGCTTGGTGTGTTGCTATATCCTTGCTAAAACCCTAAACCCCGGCCTATCAGTTGCTGGATACTCTACTAGAGTCCTTGCTCCTAGTTGTTTTTCCCTCTCTTCTTTGGGAGGTTTACTGACTTTTCTGCTAGGACCCTGGATTCTAGCCTACTTGGATGTAATATGTAGTCAAACCTTAAACCCTACGGATCTTTATATTTGTCTGTGTTTGAGCTGGACTGGACCAGTTTTCTCTGGTAGCTGCACTAGTCTTCCTTTCTTGTCTGTGCCCCTACTTCTGTTTTACTGAAGTTCTTTGGTTCTACCTTCGTTACGTTTTTTGGCTTGGTTGATGTGATAGTCTGTGTTCTAGGGACAAACATGATTCTTTGATTAGTCCTTTCTATGCAGATTCCATGTGAATGTTAAGGATTCTGGGATGCTGATAAGAGAGTGCGAGTCTGCTTGTGGGTGACTTGTGCTTCCTTCCCAAAGTGTGACGACTAGATTGTGACCTTTGATCCTTGCAATCTTACCTCCTGCCAAGAAGTTGGTCTCGAATTTGCTTTTGTGCTCGTTTGCTCTTGTTGCGCCATAGAACCCAGAGTTTTGTTTCTACCTGCTGTTGCAATAGAGCCCACGCTTCCTGATTGTGCATTGGTTGCTTCTCTATTGTCTCCTGGCATCTCTTCCTCCTGATGGTCCAGATTGCAGCCTTTCTGATGATTTGAAAAAAATTGTTTTCTAAGTTAGGCCATTCTTTTGGTATATTGAAGCCTAGTAGTAGGAGGATGGGATTGTTAGTGAATTCTAGGGTAGACGTTTTGTCCCAAAGCTTCCTAATTCTTTGTCATAGGCGTTGTATTCTTGGGCAGCTGAAAAAGCAGTGATAAAGGTCCTCTATCTGGCCTTCTGTACATATGGCGCAAAACTCTTTTAGTGGGCTTCTGCCTTCTTTTCTTGTTCTCACATTTAGCCATTGATCTAGTGGGACAACGAGGTAGAGAATGAGCCATTGTAGACTTTTGACTTTGGGAGGGTGGATTATGGCTAGCTGGTTCCATGGTATCTGAGTAAAATTCTCTGGGTCCGCTTGTAGGTGATTCGACCATCTCCCTGATATCACTGGGTCAGGGTTGGTTGATCTTCTTCTTAATTTGTATCCTAGGCTTGTGGTGTATAGTAGGATGTTAAGTTTTAGATTAATTCCCGTGGTTCTCTATTTCTGATTCCATGCCCATTCTATTGGGTCAACCTCTAAATTTTCTAGTGCAGTTTGTGGATTATAAAGGGTTAGATTGTCATTTTCTACTACTCTTACTTTCCTGAGATAGTCTTCTCTGACTGTGACCTGACATTCGCTATTTTTGTTTACTCTAAGTCTTCTCTGACTGTGACCTGACATTCGCTATTTTTGTTTACTCTGCTGTAGTCTTTATGCGGCTCTTCTATTATGTGCATAGTGAAAGTGATCCAGTTAGCCTTCCCTTCTGCTTGTTCCTTGTACGAGAATACGTGTAGTAGGGGGAACGCGTGTGTCATTACCGCCCAGTCGCGCCTTGCCCATTGTCTATTGTTTTCGAGGTTGGTGTCCATTCTGGGGGTATGTTGGCAGTTATTTGTTGTAGGTTGCTCGCTAAACGGTGGCATCCTTCGAGTGTGTTTCTCAATCGTTTTTCCTCCGTCCACTCTTTCTTGTTGTCATCCCATATGTGTTTCACCTGCCATATTCCTTTTTCTAGCCAAGCTCCCCATCTTGTGTCTTTTGTGGTTAGCGTAAAGGGTTTGTCCTCGTCCTCAATTATCCATGGGTTGTAGAATAATGGTTGTCTGAGGATTTTAGCGTGAAAGGTTTGTCCTCGTCCTCAGATATCCATGGGTTGCAGAATAATGGTTGTCTGAGGATTTCCTCTTCGTTTTGTGGCTTTCTTACCTTAGCGGGGAAAAATTCTCTCCAAGCTTTGATAATATTCCTCCAGAAGAGTAGTCTTGCTCCTCCTTCAGTTTGTTGCATGATTGGTAATTTTTGTTTCATCGACCACGATTTACTCATTAACCAAAACGAGCCCTCCATATTCGGTAGCGTGTCGTAAGCAGGAAGGTGTTGAATCCCTTCTAGAGCCAGCTCCCTCCATAGGAGGCTGGGTGAAGTTAGCAATTTGAGTATCCATTTGGTTTGTAGGGCTTTTATTTGAGTAGTTGGGTGTAACACTCCCAATCCTCCCTGACTTTTCTCCCTTGTGACATAATGCCACGCAACCTTGGCTACGAAGTGCTGTCTAGTGCGATCTCTTGTCCATAGATAGGTTGCTGCCTTCTTTTTCAGGTCATTCATTGCCCTGTGGTCAGGGTTCCAAAAGGCTGCAATGTACCACATCATTGAGAAGATGGTTGTGTTTAGAATTAGGGTTCGTCCGAATAGTGAGGTGTGAACCTTCTCCCATGCATTAAGTTTTGTGATCATTTTTGCAAGCAGGCTAGGAGCCATTTCTGCAGCTGCTCCCTCTTCGTTAAGTTGGATTCCTAGAAACCTCTTTGGGGCGTTGGGATCAGACCATGTCATGCCTTCTGGCGAGGACTGAGGGGGTTCGCTATTGTCATTTGTTAGCCACCAACCTACTGCTTTTTGCCAATTGATCCACATTTCTGAGGCCAGCTGGTATGCATTTATTGTTCTCGTGAGGGCCTCGAATGAGGAGTTAGTAGCTCTAATTAACACTGTTACGTCATCGGCGAAAAGGATCGTGGGGGGAATGGTAAGGTTGCGGGTATTGTCCTCTGATGGTGACATGATCCTTTCTATGGAGGGATCTTTTCTGAGAAATGAGGCTATGGCCTCTATTATGAAGAGGACGATCGGTGCTGCTAGTGGATCGCCTTGTCTCACAGATCTAGACATCATGTAAGTGTTGGATATGTGTCCATTTACTTGCACCGCTCTCAGAGAGTCATTGTATAGAATTTTAACCCAATTCCTAAGGATGGCGCCCACCCCCATTTTCTCCATGCATTGTTGTAAGAAGTCCCAATTGACCTGGTCATATGCTTTTCGAAATCAATGAAGAGGATGACTGCGTTGATTTTCTTGCCATTGATGTATCTGACTGATTCTGCTAGTGTCATTATATTATAATATGAAACTGCCTGGGATGAAGCCTGTTTGGTCTATGTGGAAGCAGGATTTGGTGATGTTTCATCCCCCTATTAGCTAGGAGTTTGACTAGGATTTTGTATGCCACTGTTAGGAGATTAATTGGTCTATAGTTCCTAATGTTTGTTGGGTCTCCCTTCTTGTATAATATCGTGACTATTTTTGTGCTAAGGTAGGGACCTAATCCTCCTTTTGTCTAGGTCGTTCTCGTGAAGTTGCAAAATTCTTCTCCCAAGAATGGCAAGTAGGTTTGCCAAAATTCTTTGGATAGACCGTCTAACACTGGTGTTTTCATTGGTTTCATCGAATCCAAGTTTTTTTTTAATTTCTTCGTTGGTTATGGTTTTATCTAATTGGTCGGCCAGGTTGGCGGGGATTGTTTTGTCTAAATGTTTGGTGAATTTCTCTCTTGCTTGGAGGACTGATCTTGGCGTTGGTTTCTCGGTTCTGGATGTATATAGGTTTTTGTAGAAGGATTCTGCTATAGATGGTATTTTTTTTCGGTTTGACGTCAGTCCTTCCTTTCCTCTTAACTGATGGACGGCTGCATTTCTTCCCCTTGTTTTAATTTCTGGAAAAAGAACTTAGTCATTTTTTCTCCTTCTTCCCATTCCTTAATTCTAACTCGCATGCGTAGTCCCCTATTCTTCCACGTGTTCCAGTTGGCTAGTTCAGCTTTGGATCTTGTTAGGAGCTCCTCGTAGATTAACTCTCACGGATTATTTATGAGGTTTCTTTCTGCCAATTTGACTGCTTCTTCTAACTCTTTTAACCTTTAATTCCTCTTGGCTCCTATTTTCCTAGAGGTTGACGAGGCTGCTTGAGATAGGTTGGCAACTAGTTGCGGGAAATTCGCTCCTCTCTCCGCATTTATGCAAACATAGACTATTGCTTCTTTCATTTCTTTAGTGTGTAGTAGTGTGTTGTTGATTTTGAAGAAGCTAGTGCCTTTCTGCAGTCCAGGATCGAATAGGAGGTTTAGAAAGATGGGTGTGTGATCCAGGCCATTGTGGTACGGGAGTTTTCCTAGGCCTGTACCATGAATTGTGCCTCCAAGAGATTCAGAAATGAGGAAGTAGTCTATAGCTGAACTCGTTATATGTTGGGATCTATTTTTCTTTCTATATGTGTATTTGTTTGTTTCTGGCAATGTTGTTCGTAGTGGTTCCATTAGATTCCTTTCCATCATCAGAGCCTGCATCACTTGTGCCTCTGCCAGAAGTGAGTCATCCCTGCCTCTTTGCGAACATGAGATCCTATCTCTACACGGTTCTAGTGTGGTGTTCCAATCCCCTGCCAGAATTAGGTGCTTTTGGCTGTTACATCTTTCCGCTAGGTTATGTACTAAGGTTTGTCTTAGGTTGGGATCATTGGGAGCGTATAGGCTTATTAATCGTAGGCTTTCTTCTTTGTAGGTGAAGTGGATTTCTATCCATCTTCCTTCTTCTTCATCTATTTTAACTTTTGTTGTACTAAGGAAATTGGCTGCTTTCGAATTTTGGTGTCAAAGTATGGTTGTGCCTGTTGAGCTTGCTTTTGGTGATGGAGCCCAATATCCAGCCCAGACGTATTTAAGTTTTGTTAGGATTTTCTTAATCGTTGCCTTGTGCTCGATAGAATTGGTCAGATGGGTTTCCTGGAGACATACTATGTCTGGCGGGTTCTTAGTGTAGCAGTTGAGGTATTTGGTCATATTGTCCCATTTGTCCGTGTTGGATAAAATTATCGCCAACCCATTGATAATCCATGACATTACCATTAGCTCTGGCTCGCTGGGTTTTAAGGTATGTCTTTCGGGAGCCTGTGTGCCTTGTGCCAGGGGCTGTGGCGTTGGTAATTGCATGAAATGTTATTTGAAGGTTGGGTTGGGATTCATTTGGCGGTTGAGCTAGTTAGGGGTAATGATTTCCTGCTGGTTATGGAATGCCCTGGTTTTGCGGGCTACTGTGGCGAGGATTTCCTGCAAGTGTTCCTCCTCTCCCTCGAAGAGTGCATGTGTCTCTAGCATTGATGCTGCGATTGCTGCCCTTTCGGCGGGAGCATCCCCTCCCATAAGTCCATATGGGATTGCTCTCAGTACCTTCCATGGTTTCCATGTGAGGTGGTCGTAGAGGAGTGCCTCCATCGAGTATCGGGCCATGAATGGTCTCAATTCGCTCGTCATGACGTCCCCTAACGGAACCAGCCACTCTTCTCTCCATTCCTCGCTCGGGCCCACAATATGAGACTCCAGTGGTCCGATTTCTGAGTTTTTGGCTGCCATCACCTTCTCTGATGGTTTGGCTAGCGCAATTAATGACCAGTCCCTGTTTATGGCCACTTCCCAGTCTTTGTGATCGTCGTTCCATCTGTAGGGGATCACAATCCTTTTCTTGCTGTCCTCCTTGGCTTCTAGTCTGGCTTCTGTGAGGATTTTTGAGCTCTTACCTGGTGCCAGCCTTTGCACGTTGACTGTGCCTTCTGTTGCATCCCTATTCTGGTCTTTGACTTTTATTTGGGCTTTGAGAATTTCAGTTTGTCTGTCCAGATCTTCTTTTGTATTGAGTTGGGTCCCCTCTCCTTCTTCTGTCTCTTCTCCTGGAATGGCTCTGCCCCTGGGGCCTTTAGCCCTTTTGGCTGGTTGTGTGTTGTTCGCTGTTGCGTAGGTCTTTGGCCAGGAGTAGTGGTTGCTTTCAGTGTAAGGTTTGTTTGCACTTTCAGACAATCTGTGGCCATATCTTTCTGCAAAGAAGTTGGACAGTTCTTGTTCCTACTCGATGATTTCGTATTGGTTTTGAGTGGGAAAACTGTTGATTGTTGTCTGTTTATTGTGGTTGATATTTTGCGGGTTGAAGAGGTGTTTTTGGTGGGCTATTCTTATTTCGAATTCCACTTCCCTTTCTCTCTCCAGTTCTTTGACATAGTCTCTCAACCACTGAAGTTCCTTTTCTTCTTCGTCTTCGTTCGTTTTTTTCCCTTCCTCGAATGATTATGAATCTTTGTCAGATGGGGAAGTGTCTCCTTGGGAACCCTGGGACATTCTGTCATCTTCACTTTCGTTTGCTCCGTCCTCCTCCACATCCTCATCCTCTTCCTTGTGTTCTCCCTGTTCGTCGATGTCGTCTGGCATATCCTCTTCCATACCACTCGTACTCCTCGTTCTTTCCTTTCCCTGTCTCCACTTGTTCGTTCTCTCCATTTGCTGTTTTGTGCGAGTCCGCCTTGGATGTGCCCATCGAGTCTGCTGATTCCCCCTTGCTGCTTGCATTCTTGAGGCTATCCTCCACTCTGCTGATCTTGCTTGTTGAGGCACTGTTTGCTGGTGAGGAAGGAGTTGATTGCTCAGCCTTCCGTTTGAGCGGTTTTGTTGGCTCTGCTTGGAAGCTCTTTCCCTGCTTACCAGTGAGGTTCTGTTGGTTGCCTGTTTGGCCTGTTCTTTTTCAGCCTTCCACAATTTCCCTCTGGCCTGCAGGTTTTCAACGTAGGCTTTATCCGCTGAAATTCCCGTTTTAACGAGTTCCTGTAGGGTGTCTCTATGGTGCTTTGCCTCCATCACACCTCGCACGTCCAGGAGCTGTTTCTTTAAGAAGCCTCTGTCTTTGTCTTCAATTCTTTTGGAGCCCTTCCTTCGCCATTCACTTCCGTAGGGGGGGTAAATGCCGGGCTGGACCATTGGTTCGCCCTTCATGACCCAGACCCATTTGGGTGTTTGCATTGTATCATCAAAGACCCACCCCCTATAGGTGGGGTCATTGACAAACCACAGTCCCGATTTTTCCTCGCATTCCACCAGGTTGGCTTGAATCTGGCCTGGTTTGCCTGCTCTGTCTCTGTTAAGGGGACAATTCCTGTTTGTGCCCAAGTGTCCCTTTCCCCTGCACTTGAAGCATCCGGGGTTGGACTTAGAGGACATAAATACCGTTAGTTTTTACCCATTCTTTTTTAACAGCCAGTTATCTAGGAATTGTTGGGGAATTCCTGATTTGCACAGACACACGATCCTGGAGTCGTGATTGGCGGCGAGGAAGTCTGGTCCTGATGAAACCACTCCAATGCTGGGTTGTTGGCATAAGCTTCTGCAAGCCTTCTTTCTATGAAACTGTGCAGTCCCTCCACGATATTGTCGAATGAGATGAGGTAGCGCTCCGGGGTTACAATCATTACAGTGTTCCTCGCTCGCTTGTGGTAGGTGACTTTTGGGTCTGTTCCTGAAATCTCTTTCAGTGAGCACAGAATGTCGCGTACCCATGTTTGCTTCTCATTGGGTGACATGTCTGAGCACTTTTGGGGAAAAGTTAAACAGCACAGCGTGTTTTTCGAACACCTCGTTGCATGTTGCCTCATCCTCTTCTGGGTATTCCCAGATTTCGACCTTTTGTTCTTGTCCTTGCCCCGTGGGGGAAGCTTCCTTTATGATGTTTATCTTTGTCGTTGTTCTGGTGCTGGCAATGAGGAAGTCGATCGCCCTCTGGCTTAGCAAGCCTGAACCTGCGTTTACTATGCTTTGTGTGTTTTGTGAGTTCATAGCGTTGAGTGTGTTGGCCCCTGTGATGGATCAACTGCTTTCGTCGGGACAGTTTTTCCTAGTTTTGCAGGAGGCTTGGCTTCCTTTTGACCTGGGTTGGTTGTCTTGACAACGACCTCTGCGTAAGTGGGCGTCATTTTAGGGTTGTATTTGAGTAGGAGCCTTAAGAGCAACGAAGTTTCTTTCTCCTGTCGTTGGGCTTGCGTAGTGGAATTGGGCTAGGGAGCTTGATCTACGTGTTTATAGATCCGTCGAGATGGGGAAAACTGGCCAGAACTTGCCCTCCCCGCTTAGGGATCGGGTATTGGAGCAGTAAGGATGAGATAATAGAATAATGCCTGGAAATAACCAGTTGTTTACAAAAGTCTTAAAAAAAATGGGCAGCATTTATCCTCCCCACTTGGGAATCGGTTAATGAGACAACAAAATAACTATTGGCTATAACCACTTTATCCTTCCCACTTGGGGATGGGGTATTGCAACAATAGAAAAATGACTGGAAATAACCACTTGTTTCTTTGAAGTCAAAAAAATGGGCAACTTTTACCCTCCTCGCTTAGGGATCGGTATTGCTACTGAAACAAGGTTGCTTTAATGGTCAACTTGAGATTGCGTGCTTGTCTAGGAGTAGTAAAATAGGATATTGATAATTAATAGTTAACACGACATCTCATGTTCACTTGACGGGTAAGTAAAAGAATAAATAAGAATAAGAATAAGAATAATTAATAAGAATAAATGATTCGTGTTCTATGAATGAAATAATGCTGATCTGAATTAAAAGTTGAAGAAATTATCCTAACATTGTTCGTAGAGTCTTCTTTCGGGCCCGTAGGAAATTAATCGAGAGTGGTTGAGTTGGGAGTGTGTGACACTTTTATTTGAGCGGCTGGACAAAGCGTCTCTTGGTTAATCCTTTCTTACTGTCCTTTTTGTCTGCTGGGTTTTGAGGTAGTGACTGGTGCCTTGTTGGAGGGGGGTGACTGGGGGAAATGGGAGAGGCGGGTGGGTTGCCCGACTGATTTGTGGGTGGCGTGGGTGGCGTGAGGGGTTAGGTACGTTCGGAGAGGGGTGTTTGATGTTGATGACATTAGGGTGTATTGGGCTGGGTAAAGTTTCTTATCGGTGAGGGTTATGGAGTTGTGTTGAGAAAGGGATGCTAAAGTGTTGCCGCAGGGTGGGAGATTGAATACTGTCGGGGAGATTGTCAGGGGGTGATAGGTGAGTGGGTGGGTGTGAATTTTGTGGGCTTGTGAGGAGTGTGTGTACGCGATCACTACTGGGAGTGTGGGGACAGTTGCACGATTTTTACGGCTCGCTCTTGGCTATGCTGTTATGACATTCTATTCTTTTGGACGCTTGCTCCTCGCTGTCTCTCTCCCCTTTCAACCTTTCTAAAAAAAGTATTTCCCTTGTATGCTTTTTTATGCTTTGCTTTCCCTCGCTACTTACTCAACTTTACCCTTTTGTGCGAAATCGGCAAAAGAATAGGGTACGTCCGATAGGAGTGTAGTGCCCGACTGTGATCTTTATTACTAACTTCAAAAAAATACGCTATGCTTGAACCTCCTTTGTCTCTACCTTGGTTGAGGCGAAGGCAGTCCGTGCGCAGCGTTGTGATTGACTCGTTGCCCTCGATTATCTCCGTGGTTGCTCCGTTGCTAGTTGACTTGGGGTTTTCTCTTGTTGATAGCTGGATGAAAAAGGAAAGATCTTACCTCTTTGAACTCGTTCCTTGTCTCTTCATTCACTTCTTGATGCGTAGGTGACGAAGGCGCCTTCGCATCGGTCTTTCCGCTGCTCTTTTCTGTCTTTTCCTTCTCTTAGGCCTCTTTCCCTCGCTGCTCCAGTTCCTTCCTCAATTCCACCTTGTCCCGCTCTCTTCTGCCTTGGCTTCAGCGTCGAGCAAATCATTAGCCCCTCTTTCCTCCTATTCTCTACTTCCCCTTCTGCCTTACCCTCCGCCCTCAGGCGTGGCTCAACTTGGTTCGTGTACCTTGCGTCTCATTCGACTTGAAAATTGCGTTGGCAGGGCTGCGCGGCGCTTTCACGCCTTGCCGCTTGGGTTTTTGTCGGGGTGCGTGTGTTCGAGTTGCGTTGGCGCTCGCTTCCACGTTCGCGTGCGCGTTAGCGCTAACCGGGTCGGCGCGTTCGCTCCTCGATAACATATCTCAATCTTAGATAAATCGTTTCACTGCATTCTTATTTCTTTCAGTGTTTTACAACAAAAAAAAAAAACAATGAACAAGGGATAAAAATAAAAAACAAAAACACATTGAAATCATTCAGTTTCTCAGTCTTCTTAACGCGTCCTCCACCGTGCCTCTAACGTACAAGGCTCGCCACATTGATGAAGTTGAGCGCGAGCTGCCCCCATCCCCGTATGCCATAACAACCCACTTGCACGCTATGGGAAAGAGGCAGAGTGAAGGAAGAGGTGTTAAACACAAGGAAGAGCGGAGCAGAAAAGGAAAACTGATAGGCAGAGGGAGAAAAAAATTAAAAAAATATAATAAAAAATTGACACAAATATCTTCTTTTTTTTACTGCATTCTTCTTTCTTTCACAGTTTTGCAGTTTTGGTGAAGAGTCTACCACGTTCGGTTTTCAGCGCACCTGCACTTCTTCATTTTTCATTCTCATTTTCACCCTTCGGACTTTTCCTTTGAGGGTGTTAGGGTGCAGGGTACAAACAAAGTAAAATGACACAAACTTATGTTCTCCTTTTACTGCACTCATTGTTTTGCAGTTTTAGTGAAGGTTTTCCCACCTTTGCACATCCTTGTACACTCTTTTCAGCGCACCTGCACACTTTTGTCAGGGTGCAAGGTACGTCTAAGTAAGACCCTCACGGCAGATAGGACAACTGTCATAAGGATGCAGGCGATGGTAGCAGCCCTCCCACTGATCTACAGGACGAAAACCATTCAGGTAAGCAACTTCGTCACAGCAGGAGCCAGGGCCGCTAACATTAACCATACCTTTGAAGCATGCACAACAGAGGGCATGCCGGTTGCAGGCCATGACGATTGTGGGGCGTTCAGCATCACAGTTAAGTGCACATTCGCTATAGCGCCCGCAGGCACAGATGGCACATACTGCATCTGGATGTAGAGGATGTTCACAATCCGGATACAAGTGGCATCCTTGTCGACAACGGGCCCGAAAAATTATACGGTTGTAGTGATGTCGACAAAGTCGGTGCTTTCCACAACCAAGTGTAACTGTGTCCGTGATCTCACAAAGAAGAAGGTCACAAGGTGTTAGCGCAACATATGGGGGGATGAAGACTAAAGCAGGCACGGTGACAAACATGGAGGTAGGCACGAAGACAGACACAGAAACAGGCATGGAGACAAGTGCGGAGGCGGGCACAGAGACAGGTGCAGAGGCGGGGACAGGAGTACACAAGGTACCCATAAGGTCAATAATCTGGAAGGAGACAGACACAGAAACAGGCACAAAGACAGGTACGGAGACAGGCACAGAGATAGGCACAGAGGCGGGCATGGAAGTACACGAGGTACCCATAGGGTCAATGACCTGGAACAACTGCAGGTTAGGGTAATTACACACGAGATCACAGATGGCAGTAATAGTTTGCACCATAGCATCGCCATTCCATAATTCTCAAGAACCAGAGGCATCGCCAAGAGCGGTGTGGTGGCCAGGAGCATGTAGAATATAGGCACAAACGTGAGAACAATGGTCCGGGTCGCCACCCGAAGGGGCACGCTGCATATCAAGTCGGCGCCTTATCAAAGCAGTCTCCAAAACAGAGACATTGAATCCCCCATGTGGAGTGTAATTACTATCTTGCGGGGGATGCAAAGTCGGGTTATCGCCATATAACTCACGTTCCTGAGCATCAAGATCGGAAGCAATGGCCAAGAAATCAGAGTGAGTATATGGTTCCCGACGATAGGCTTGTAGCAGATGTTAGTAGCGGTGAGGCCACACAAATTCGGTGGAGGCCGATCAAGCGGATTTTCTACAAAATCTCCTACAGTCCCCTTGCCAAGTTCATCCTTGGATGGTCCCTCGCCATCATCCCTCCTATTTTGTGTTTGCCGCGTTGCAGAAAGGTCTGCAGTCGAAGAGCATCGCAGGCGTGGTAAGGATGCTTGGGGCGACAAAAGACGGGGACAGGATGTTGGGGAGGACCGTGGTGGGGAGAATGAACGGGTTCTTCTTCGTCCAAGAACAGAGATGGAGGAAAGGGGAGGAAGCTGAGGTTGGGAAGTAGGCCGAAGCCGACGTCTAGGACGACGAAGTACACTTTCTACAGGGGCAAAACATGATGACGGAGTCTGTGTGGAGGAAGTGGTTTGTGGATTAGGAAGAGGGGTAACGGATGGAGACGAAACCAGGGGAGGTAGGAGTGGTGAAGACAGGGGTGGTAGGGTAGCCGGAAGGTGGGTAACAGACAGAGATAAAACCAGAGGAAATCACGACGATGAAGACTGGGGGAATGAAGTCAGGGGTAGTGAAGTGGCTAAAGCAGAGACAGGGGGGGCAGTCGTAGGTGAGACCCAAAGAGGGTACTCTGCAGGTGGTAATGCAGGCATGGCCACGGATGCCATGGAGAAACACACCGAGACCAAGGGTGGCACAACAGTTGCGGTGGCCACGGATGCCATGGAGGAACACATTGAGACCAAGGGCGACACAACAGTTGCGGTGGCCACGGATGCCATGGAGGAACACACCGAGACCAAGGGCGACACAACAGCTGCGGGTCGAGTTGCTCCAGTGGAATCAATCGTAGAAGCAACCAAGGCCGATGAGGAAGAGGCTGCAAACCGAAAAGGGGCAGCCAGGATCACAAACGACATGGAAAGGTTTACTAAGACTAGTGAGGACGAAGGTGCGACAGACACAGGTAATGAAGAAGAGGTTGTGATAGGTGTGACAAGCGTCGGTAATGAAGAACGGGCTGTGATAGGCGTAGTCCGAGGACAGTGTGTGGATACCCGAGAAAGCGGGTGGTGAATAAACCATCGAAGCATGCTGCAAAACCAGTTGGAGAGGCGGGTCACGTGCGCAGGGTACCTATGTTGACATTTACGAATATAGGAAGTCCATCCTTTCGCAAGCGTTGTCGGAGAGTGCCCGCAATAAAGCATGCCGCGTGTGAGCATTGCTGCTGCAGTTTTGAAATCATACCAATTGTTGCAGACATACTCAAACCTAGTAAGCTGGCCTGTAAACACTCCCGCCGACTGGTGTGCAGGGACGTTAAACGTAGCACTAGGATAACGAATAACAGGGAAATTTCATTCAACTGCTTTGTAAAAAACACTCATACACAGGGAACCGTCAGGGCAGACTTGGAGGCGTGCACCCAAGAATGTGCAGGAGCCATCAGGCGCTGTGATCTCCTTCCATTCGAGGCCATAGTGCTCTGACGGGTGGTGGCAGATGTCCCCATGAGAGAACATCATCGATCAAGCGGTATGTGAACGCATATCGTTGAACCGCGCAAAGATCACGCCGCTGGAGGTCATCAACAAATCGAGCCTCATCCCAATGCAACGTCAAATTACCTATCCCCGAACATAATTTGGGAAACGGTCAAGGTGTTCGGTCCGGTATCAACCGTCCACTCCCCCTGATGGGGCCCTTTAACAATCATGTTAAGGGTAGGAGGATGTGTGCGCCCCTGTGTGTGATGTTGTGTATATATATATATATATATATATATATATCTCCCTCTCTGCCTACGGTTTACCGAGGAGCTATATTTGATGATTATATATATATATATATATATCGTCACAAATAGAATATATACATTACACAAAATGATGCTGTTTTTTTGCCACAACAAACCGTCCGCAATCTCTTTTATGTCGAAGATCATTCCTCTGGCCCCGTGCTGCAGCAAGACAATGTACCAACACTTTGCGACCTTCTCCTTTGCACAGCCACAAACACTGTTACACTCGGCTGTAGCCGCCATAGTCTTTGTCACAATCACTACAATGACATGGTTTCTGCATCCATTTGTGCAGGGGACTGTCCCACCGTTCCTGATTGCAGGCACCCTCCACATCCGGACAATACATGTCCATTTTGCGGCCACGGGCACTATACTGAATGCATGGTCTTTTGTGATGACCGTTCTTCCTTCATTTTGGCCTGCAATCAACATGCCATTTGTCGGGGGTGTATGGTGGGCATGCTCAATGTCAACCATAATGGCAATTGTTGCACTGAGAATGCTCAGCTAGGTCTTCCATGTGTTCATCCACCTCATCCTTACAATGTACGTTCTCTTTGTTGTCAAGGACAGACTCATCCTTGAGCTTTTTCTGATTTTCTTTTGCCTTCATCTTCACTCCACACTTTGCCGTTTGTTTTGCAAAGTGCCGTTTGTTTTGCAAAGTGCGCTCTTTTAGTTCATAGTTATGTGACAATATATACACACCTTTCTTTGTTTCGTGGGTGTTTTGCTGGCTTGTGATGGGGTGTGAACCGACAGTCTGTAGAGTTTTCCTTCTAGTGTGGGTGAGTGATAGTCTACTTTGATTTTGGTTAAGGTGGATTATCACTTACAGTGTAATCAGTGAGGGGATTCTACAGACTGTTGAGG